>MU228123.1:1559964-1617834 GCA_018584345.1 Thuja plicata | reverse complement strand
GGAAATAAACATTTCCAAGAATCCAGTCATGCATGCCAAGACTAAACACATTGCAATCAAGTATCATTATTTGAGAGAACAAGTTCAAGAAAAAGAGGTGATACTTGAGTATGTGCAATCAAAAGAAAAATTAGCCGATATCTTCACCAAGCCACTTGCAAAGGATACATTTGAGTACTTGAGAAAGAGACTAGGGGTCAAACCATTGTCTACCAGTCAGTAATATGACTAAAGGTTGCATTAGCCTACATATTATCATAATATCATTCATGTTGATGCAAGCAAAGAGATGAACTTCAAAGATACATCTATATACAGATAGGTATATATCAGAACCGAGCACCATAGCATATTGTTGTATTGCTGATGGATAGGGGAAATTCAAGGAATATATTATGGATGGAGAGAAAAGATTGTTTGACATGAATGTCATATATCTGTGAGATATTTGTTTGGAGTTGTTGTCAAAGAGAGAGAAATTATCCATATTATCACATTCTTCTAAAAAAGGGAGAGAGATTATCCATTATTAGATTACTCCAACATGGAGAGATTATATCCTAAAGGAGAGAAAGTTGTATAAAAGATTACACAAAGGGAGAGTTATTGAAAAGATAAAAAGACATCACAAAAGAGAGATGAGTCAAAGGAGAGAAATTGACACAAGAAGAGGAATCAACACATCAAAAAACAAAAAGCTGCAAGAATCAAATCTAAGCTAAAACAGAGCTTACGAGAGATCAAAACAAAAATATTGGTAGTTTGATGAATCTTAACTCTTTTATTTCATATTGTATTAGAAATAGTATAGTGTGATAATATAGTATGTTGCCATCAATGCCAAAGGGAGAGATTGATGACATGTAACTGATTGAATGTTTGATAATGTTAAGTTGAAGATAATGCAAGGTATTAAATTACTTAATGGTTTGTATTGTCATTGATATCATCTGAATGGTCATGTAAATAATGCCAAAGAATTCAGAGAATCAATGGAACAAAGGTTATTCTTTCATCAATGCATAAAAGTCAAGTATTCACTAAGTGATAGACAACACCGATGGAGTGCACACCATCAGTAAAGGCAAAGAAGAAAAGTCACATCGATACCCAACGAGCAGAAGATAGTGTTTCCCGATGAAGCAAAACCATAGGATGCCCGACGAGCTGAAAATAGAGTTGCCTGACGAGTAAAAATCTAATGATGCTTGATGAACATAGATCCTAAAGCTAACTAGAGTCATGCCGATGGAACTATCAGATGTCACCAAAAACTAACTACAGAGATGACCGACGGAATAGAGAGTTCAAAAAATGACAAAATATCTAGCTGGCAAGAGCTAAAGATATACTTAACTGGTTGTTTTCTTTGTTTTATTTGACCAGAGTTAAGTGATTGATTTAAAGAAGATTTGTACAGTTGGCAAGAAGATAACTATGAGATAAATCAAGAGTTATGCATTAAATCAAATTGGCTGGATTGTTTTTCACGCCAAAAATCAAGAATCAAGAAACAGTGAATATCATGTCTACATAAGAGACAAGCTTAATTCATTTACAAATGGGATTAAGGGGAGTGAATAGAAAGAGGATGCTGAAGAGAAATTGATGAAGAATAAATTCATACAGTCTTGATCAATCAAGTTGAAGGAGAGCTAAAGAATTCTGCAAACATCGATGAATAGTGAAGCATAGCATCATAGAGTAGAAAGTGTGGAGCACAAAGAATTGAATTGATACATTGATCAGAGAGGTAATGTACTTAAATAGATCTGAAATCTACAATTCAAAGTTTCAACATGAACAGTTCATAGTGTTTTAGTTTAACCATTGAAGCATCAAATCTCTTAATAGATTAGGACTTAACAGTCTTCTATATATTGAGGTACATCCCAAGGAGTGCCAAAAAGGTTGATTCATGAAAGTAGCATTGGACTTTCTCGATACCTATTGACAGTCTAAGAAGCAGGCTGATTCAAGGATGGTAGCAATAGATGCCTGAAACTAAGTGAAAACCTCTATGTATAAAATCCTCTAACAAGGTCACACTTAACAGTGTGTTTGTAACCTTTAACAGGGTTGGATCCTAACAGGGCTCACTTCAGAAGAGTGAAAAATTGGGATACCGATCCTAGTGGTTTTTCCCTTAACAGGGTTTCCATGTTAAAAATTCATGTGTTATGTGTGTATGATTCATTTATTTATTGTTTTGTATCTAACATAGATAACACTGGGTTGATTAGTATACTCTGCTTATTTACTGAGTTTCGGTAAATAGTTATATTGCTTATCGGTAATCAAGGACAATAAGGACAGACAAGGAAAACTGATAGACAATTAAATCATTATAATTATTTCATGGCATGCATCTTGTAGGGACTTAATAATCTGAGGTTTATTTGATTGGTGGTTAAATTTTTGAAGGATAAAATTTTGAGACCACTGATTCACCCCCCCCTCTCAGTTATTACTAACATATACTACTGCTATGGTTTTTTATTATGATTTGGGACAGGTTATGTTGGCAATTGGGTAGGTATAGGTGAGTTAGCATTTTGGCTAAGAGGCATTAATGCTTGCTACTAGGGATGTCGAGGTGGTTACAGGTAACTAGTGGACTACTTTGGCCATTGTTGTCCTCCCCTCCATTGGGATGTATATTGATAGTTCCCTTGAGGTGCTTGCCAGCCTCCTTGAGGTTTCTACGAATTCGCTTGTGTTTTCTTCCATTGAGATGATGATTTTTGGTAATTAGGCCATGAATTTTAAGGAATATTCCATTTTTGTGGTGACTAAACTCTAAAATTTCAAGGATATTAAGGTTTCCATTGATTATTAGGAGCATAAGAATTTGGGTAAGGACCACTAAAAGATAATGGGTCTGGTGGCATACTTTGTCTTAGATCCCATGGACTTGTTCGAGCAATGTAGAATTATTTTTTCATCTCCTTCAATTGGCTTGAACTCTAGTGGGTTTTTCTTGCTATCAATGTTGTCCATCATCTTGCATTTGCAGAATTTCAACTTCTATCTACAATGAGGAAAATATTTTTCTAACATTAAGTCTGCCTCCTCATGCTTCTTCTTGGCCTGAAGTATGTCTAGCTAGGTAGCCATGTTATTGATGATGTCTTTCTTGAAGTCTGAAAACAAATGAGTGATTTCTATCCTTGAGAATATATTGTTGGAAGATCTACCCATACTATATTAGTAACCTCTTCCTTTCTTGATAGCTTCTCTAAATTAATTCTAACATATATTTTAGATATCATCCCAAGGAGTTTGAGTGATATCTCCTCTTCCCATCAAATCCATGAATTCTATATAAATTTCATTGATCCCCTAAGGAAGATAAACTTTTGAGAGTCCTCATTAATTACATGATGTGGGAACTTCTATAAACTAAATAGGAACCTTGCAATATAGGCCTCCAAATCCTCATCTTCTTTCTGTAGCATCCTAAAGATATCATGCCCTCATATCACTACCTCTGCAATATTATTTGTAGTTTTGCAAGGAATATTGGTTTCATAGCATCCCAACTATCAACAAAATCCCTTCCTAAACTCATAATCCATTTTAATGTTGATTATTTCAAAGTAGTAGGAAACAACTTAAGCCTATGAGCATCTATGGTGTAATCATAGGTCCTACAGAGGATATCAAATTTAAATAAAAAAGTATATGGGTCCTCTATCACTAGACCATAGAATTTGGGAAGGAATTAAGAAAGAATTTTTTTAAGGTTATTGATATCATTCTATTAAGTGATAGGGAATTTAAAAGTTGCATGGTTAGGTCTATTTTCTGCAACCATCCTTTCTTGATATACTATCAAAGAAACTAGATTTTCAAAAGGATTTTGGTCAATTGGGTCTATTGGTGGAGGATTATATAAATTTGAAAATAGATTATCATGAGTGTTATCTCATTTTCTTATTTTTTTGGTTGATTGAAGAGCTAACCCAATTGGTTATTGGGATAAGGGTCATTGGGAGGAAATATCCCTAGAGAATCTCTTCTTATTTCTCTATGCATGCAGTGTTAACTCAATAACAATAATGGGTCATATCTTAAGAATAATGAAATTCAAACTTAAAATAAACTTTTGAGCTATTTAAAATAAATAACTTTTATAATGACTGAGATTTTTTCCCTAGTTTGACACCATCCCCGACAACAACGCCAAAAAAGTTATTCTCCTTTAATGGTTTCACTAAGTAATCCCTTAGAAATTAACTTAGAGAATGGATATCTATGCTAAGTAGATATTCAGCCATCAAAAATTAAAATTTTATATCAACCCAAGGGTGTATACTTGAAATGGGTCAGCAAGGTATATGTACTAGGAACTCAATTATAGCCATGCTATTTATAACTAAAAAGGAAATAGTGTTGAAAACAAAGTGCATGGGAAGGAAATATCTGAAATAATTAAGAACAAATACCATCTAAAATAATCTCAAAAGGTTTATATAAATGAAATCCATGAAAAATAAACAATAACTACTTTTTATGCTTTGGCTGCAGGAACAGACACGGGAAGGGATTTCCAGTGGCTCCAGGAATAGTCAACTTCCTAAACAACAACTAAGTACCAAATGGAAAAATGCCTACTAAAAACTAAGATTGGAATACTCACTAAGTGGTCCCCCTTAGAGAGTCTTCTAAAAACTCAACTAAATACTTGCGAACTTAGATTATAATCTTATTTCTTAAAACGTTGTTACATACCAAGTTAGCTAGAACTATCCTTCAATAAAATGAAAATTGCAAATTAAAATAGTTGTAGTTATAACCCCCAAAATTAGTATTTGAACCTTATTTATAGAAATTAAACTCCTAACTAACCCTATCTAACAACAAGTCCACTCCCATGTTAATAAGAGGATATTGTTTATTAGAACATGAAACAAGGAAAGGGATTTATGCTCTAAATGAGAAACAATCAAAAAAAATTCTATTATAGAGGAATATAGAATAACAAAGATCCCTAGATCTATTCTACTTTAGGTATGATCATTAAACTTCTATTACTACTCCTTGTGAGCTGTAGGTGATCAGTTGCTAACTTCTTCAAGATTCATCATGTAGACTTTGTCTTCAGCCAACTTGATATTATAAATTCATTACTGTAAGGATTTTGAATTCTTTTCTATACTCCTTCATTATGACATTAGAGTGCACATAATATAAGCATGTATATTTCACATAATAATAAACTTTTATCAATCCAAATACATAATTAATATGGATATTTTACATAGAAAAAGGTCATGTACTAGCTTTCATCATTTAACCAAAAAGGAACCATGAAGATAAGTTTATAACCACCATAGAAGGTTTAGGAAGTCCATTAGAAAGTCAATATGAAACATCATAAAAAAGGTATTTAAACCTTAATAGTTTCTAGGAACCTCTGAAAAAACTATCAAAACACAAAAGATGAACAAAACAAAGCCATTAATTAGGCTCATCAATTGTGTTTAAATCACACCGTGGTCTCATTTTGATTCCATTTGAATAGGTGCTTGGAGATAAATGTTTAGTGGTAAACAATTGTCACAAGGTAAATATTGACATATGTTCTTGCTTCATGGCCTCTTTTCTATATTTGGGAGAGTTTAAGGATTCTATTTGATCCCTGACTCAAGTGTTGGTAAAGAAACACTTTCTAGACAAAATGGAGAACATGCTTCATATAGACATGCCAAGGGTTAGTATCCCTCTACCAAGTGTCATTCATCATCTTCTGGAGGCTAGTAGTACTTGGAATTGTATGTCCCTAACAAAACATTAGTCAATACATTAATCCATATTAATTAGGATGAAGACATATGTTCCTACACATACTTAAGCCAACAAATAAAGAATATAACTCTCTCCCATATCATCTATTATTGATTTCATATATTATTATCTTATTATTGGAGGTCACCCTAATAAAGTGGAAAATGTTGTATTTGGGAATCTTTAAAAAAAGAATATTAGGTCTTTATACTTTACTATTATACATATACTAAGTCCTTTAATTTTTTTTTAATTTTTTGTTAACTCAAGAGGTGTCCCCAACTATGCACTCATATCCTTATGCATAATTTTCTGACCCTTCCCAGTGCCCAACCCATCCTTTCCTTGGCTTACAAACTACCAAGTTGGGGAGAGTAGGGTGTGATCAGAGGTGAGACTAATCCTCCTAGGGTGTATACAATCACCTACAAAACACATTCACTAGTTAATTCCAAGTCTTAGAATCAAACCCATAATCAATGGGAAGAAAACTCACTACCCAAGCCAACTCTACTACACATGCGGGCATTTTGATAATAAAAAATGGAAATCTTATCAAAAAAAAGGGGGATGGTTTTCTTTTTGTAATTTACTAATAGAAATAAAATATATTCCTTAATACAGTTGTCTCTTACCTCCATAAATTCAATTTTGAAAATGCAGTTGTTTAAAAGTTTTTATAAAAAAATTCGTAGTCAAAGTTTAGTTAAAAATTTCATTAGTTTGCTTTATAAGATGCAATTTTCTGAAAAAAAAACATTTTTAGAAAGCTTATAAAAAATAAGGGAGTGTTATCTTTTTGCAATTTAATAATAGACATAAATAAATTCCTTAATTTATTTGTCAAGGTTTCGCCCAAATAGAAACATCAAATTCTCTCTCACACCAAATATTATCCTACCTTAATACATCTCAAATTAAAAATAAAACTTAAGACATGCTATCTTTAGGATTAGAGGACTTGTTTACACATACAAAATCTAAGGAGCCATTTTATTTCCCACCACCTAGAATTGAGGAAATAATTCCACAAAGTTATGAAACAACAATGCATTTCATTAAGGATAGATCATTTGATCTGTTCGCTAAATCTTCAAATGAGATTTTAAAAGGAATTATTATTATAATTAAAGCCCTGATAAATCCACTAAGGTGGGTGTTGTGTGTGTTTATTACACCTTCATGAGATTAGTTTATTTCCTAACAATTCTATGGAAAAACATTAACAATTTAATCTTAGAAATGAAATAAAATCATTAAGCATCCCATGGATCTCTAACTAAGCATGCTAATAGAGCTCTCAACCTTAATATCTACTAGTGACAGTCCTAGAATGAGAAAATGATATTGATATGCCTATATAGTTCACAAATTCTCTCAAAGTGCCTCAACAATTAACTCAAATGCTTCTCAAATTATGCTTTTCAATTGCTCAAATTGCTTTGAAAATGTTCTCAATTGCTCTCAAAATGACTATAGTATGGATGTTTTGCATTCGAATGTCTAGGATATGTTTATGCTTACAAAATGCCTTCTATTTATAGGATTTTCCCAAGTGTAGGGGGTAGAGTCAATTGATCATGGTTTAGCCTTGGTTGAGTGAAAGGCTTCAAATGGTTTCAAATGGGGGGAAAATTTGAATGATTGTCTCAAAGCTTGGGACAAGATAAGTGGACGAAATTGAAAAGACCAAATGAGTGGTAGAGATTGCAAATTTGGAGTGATCCATGTACTTTTCCATCTCAATTCTCATTGTCTCTTTTAATTCTTGTTGAAAGATATTAGGATTTATTAATTCAATCAATTAATTAATTTAGCCATGTAGGGGAATAGGTTGGATTTGAGTTTTGATTTAAACTATACAATTAATTGATTAAAATCAAATATATAGTTTGATTAATCCCTTTAGGATTATATTTAATTAATTGATGTCATTGTTAATTGATCCTTTGATTTCATTTGATTTAATAAATGTCCATTTTGATTGATTTAGTCCATATTTTATTTATTTGATACAATTTGATGAGATTTGGAGCAATTTGATGAGATTTGCAGATTTGGTTGATTAGAGAACACCTGACCAATTTTAGGTGTCTGCAAATGCCCCTCTTTAAATTGATGTGTGAAGCGCATTAGTTCAAAGAAATTTTTTTGTCCTGATCACTTATTGATACTTGATTGATGGATACACAACCTGATTGAATGATTTAAAACCTAATATGAGATGCAAAACCTGATTTGAGATAACCCTGATGCAAAATTGATGTGATGCCCTGATGCAAAACTGATTTAAAAAGGCAAAGAATGCCCCACTGATGATAGTTTGAAAATTCAATTTCCCAGGTTTGATTGATATTTGATGAAGAATACAATGTTGAATCCTGATTTGATAATATGATGATGCCCCCTTAGAAATGAAAACAAATTGATGTCCGGAAGCAAAAGATGATGAAACTGATAAAGAATAGATCCAATATGTTTTCATTTATGAAAACAATGATGATCTTGGCAACAAAACATGCCCCAGTGTGAAGAAAATGTAGACTAGGTCAAACTAGGTGAGAAACCTCTTCAAAATTAGGTCAAATAGTATGAATAAGTCAAAAAATCTATTTTTACTGTTCATTTTCACTTTTTACTATTGAGATTTTGCTTAGATCCTCTTGAGATTTCTGACGATGGTGGTCCTATTTGAGAGCATCGATTCGAGCGAGGTCACAGATATTAGAGACCCGTAGACTATGGACCTCTTGTAAGTGGTTTTGAACCTCTTAGTGCATTTATTGCTTCTTTTAACTGCATTTAATGCTTTTAATCATGCGTTCTAGGATAGATTAGGGAATTTTTGGGTCAAATGTCATGTAGGATATGTTAAATGATGCCTAGCAGTGCCAAATTCCACATTCATGTTGTTAAATGATACCCATGGACATTTAATTATCACGTATAGGTTAGGTCAAAACATGCTTATAATAGATCAAATACCACCTACAAAACAAGATTTAAATGCCACCTAGGATGTTTGAAATGTTTCTTGCAAAGGTAAAATGACGTGTATAATTAAAAGTACCATGCATGATCATTCAAGTCATGTCTATGATAGATAAAATTATTCTTAGTGTGAAATAACGCGTACACTCTGTGAAGTGACACCTACAAGAAAAGTTGATGAAAACCTGATTTCAAAAAGCACAAACTAATTGCGATTGAACATCTCGATTAAAGGATTGAATTCCAAGATAGATAGATGTTTTAAGTAATGCTAGAAAGTGTTTAGGATGTTAGAACGATCACATAAATGGATGTTTGATATGTCAATCTGATTGGATAGAAAACTGATTGGTAGGATAACGGATATATTGATCCCTTCTCACGATCTAGAGTTAGGAACAATAGGTTGATGTGCTCAAAAAGAGAAAAGGATTGATTTGATTGTTGTTGATTGACTTGAAATGATCCACTGATATGAAGATGCTAATATGATTCACTTGATTTGTAGAATAGGCATGATTCCATTAGTTATATGTACAAAGCCTACCATCATGGTTTCTTGATTTAGCCGGTGATCTGACTAAACCAGAGACATGCATGATTGAGTAGTGTGGTTTATACTTCCTCCTTGATATACCTCAGTTCCAGTTGAACTAGGGACTACTCATAGCTATGGCAGAGAATTGGCACTCTAACCATAATACTTTTCACTTACCCCTTAGTGAGATGACGATCACACTCGAGGATGTATACAGATTATTATGCATCCCTACACGAGGAGACAAAATTTATTACGATCAAGTATATGATGGCAGTGCATGTAGATGGGTCTTTGGAGATCTGACGATCAGAGATAATACTATCACATGGGTGCAGTTTGCATCATTTCCTACTTTTCCTGTAGTTTTAGGTGTAGTGATCAGTGAATTACTTCTCCTTGATAAACAAGGTCATGGATTCACAATCCGATGGGGATGATCCTAGAGGACTTACTTGCAGATCCTCAGAGATTTGATTGGGGTTCATATGTTCTCGTCTAGTTATATCATGATTTAAATGAGGTTGTTTATCAAGAGAGTGCATCATTATCGACAGCAGCTATTTTTTTATAGTTATGGACTTGGGAGCACATCCCAGTCACTAGACTAATTTTAGCTCGAGTGTGGGTTCAAGGATGGCTGTATGCATTCCTTTATGATAGCATGATTGTCCAACATTGGTTGGGAAAGGTTGAGTACTAGCACATGATGATAGATGATATCAATCTGGTCATCTAAAGACCTTACCTAGGCTACAAGGGCTGGAGAGTGGATGATGATGAGCTTCCTTATATGTTCCCCCCTCAATGGATGATTGGTTGATCACTTCTTGTGATTGATAGATTCTACTTTGGTAGAGTGTTACAACAGTTTGGCAGGGTACAAGATATGTTGCAGGGTATGGATTTATATGCTCGGGTATAGGTATAGAGGTCCATGTGGGGAGCTCAGGTAATTATGAGTTATCTTGCACTAAGATTGATAGATTGGGATTCATCAAGTGGGATATGTTAGAGTGTGTTTCTCATGTGGGGATGTTTACAAAATATGGGGAGTGGTTTTCCTGACATAGATTTATCAGATACATAGATCCAACAAAGCCTGTCCCTAATGTGGACAAGATGTCTAATGATGATGGAGGAGGTCTGAGAGCACCTAGAGTACAACGGGTTCATAGATTTTTTAGAGCTCCTAGATTACTGAGAGCTCCTAGAGCTTTAGGTAGAGGACACATGGGACCTCAGATGCGGGGTGGTCATGTTAGAGCTAGGGGTGGTGGTTATGCACCCAGAAAGAGATAGGTTCCTCCCATACCTATTGTAGCATGGGGTCAGCAGAGATAGAGAGATGACAGATAGGCACATCTTGAGCAGGCTAGGCAGGTATCGGGATCACAGGTTCGGGGACTGAAGGGACCATTATAGTAGGTTCCAGTAATACATCCATAGGTTACTTTGGCTCCTATAGGTTTGTTATAGCCACCTCCACCTAGCAGAGTGGATCATGATATATAGAGCCTAAAGATAGGTTTCTCAGTGATGATAGCTCAGATGGCTTAGTTTAGTGCTATGATGCAGACATTCATGAGTAGGATGGATCAAATGAGCCAGGGTGCATCTACCAGTCAGGTTCCTCTTAGGATGATAGATAGATCAAAAAGAGGTCCAAATGGGCCAGGGGATATAGGTACAAGAGATGGATCAGGTGCTGAGACAGGTGATGGATCAGGTTCCCCTACTAGGTCTTGATTGGAGATAGATTGATATCGATCCTCTGGATGTATATTGATGTACCATATGTATGATTGATTAGGACTTTGATGATGTACCATTTTTTTTGATGTATCATGATATACAGATGTTGATAGACATTTTGATGGACATTTATTTATGATGCTCTTTGATACCATGATGTTGTTTATGATGTTGATGTGATATTTCTTTATATGCAGATCTATATGATTTCTATGATGCATTTACTTTTATATGTTATGGATGCAGTGTCTTAGATATGACATAGATAGATGGATGCAAATGATTATGAAACAACTTCTATATGTTTTTTATTTTATGATGAATGCAATGTTATGCGATGCGAAATGAATGCAACTATATTTTGGTTTTTTTAATGTATGCAACTTATATGAAATGCACTTTTTTTTTTTAAATGGATGAAAAATGGATAATGATTAATGCTTAATGAATCTTTTCTATGCTTTTTCTCTTCTCTGATATAAAATATAATAAATATTGATTAATGTAATGAATGAATGCAAAAGAGAATCTCACATCATTGATTTGAAACAAGATAAAGGATTATTAACCCCAAAATGATTAACCCCCTTGAACTTGAAAAATCCTTTAAAACATGCAATTAATCTGTCATGAAAATTCAATGTAATGCAACTAACTGTCACTATCTTTTTGTGAAATAAATACAATACAGATATATTTTCATCATTGAGCATTGTGGAACTAGGAGCAAGTACAATCATCTCTGACCACATGATAATAATATGAATACCGCTTTCATCACTTTTTAACCATTGAGACACTAGTACAACCCGCACTAGTTGAATCATCAACTGTGGGAGTATGAATACCGATTTCATCATATTCAATGTTGCAATTGGATTTTGGTATTAAGATATGGAATAGCTAAATAGCCAAGGTATCCATTTGCGTAAACAAACAAAGTTTCACCCTCCTTCCTGTATGAAAGTCCTCGATGGCTGTTTGATGACCATGTCCTTAGAAAAATTCACACAAGTTGGTGAATCTTCCTCAAAATAGCCACACAAAGTCAAGAAAAGATCATTTCTTCATCATCGTTAATCTAGTCGAAACATCATCGATTAGCTAAAAAGACATGACTTGAAAATTCAATGAATATCATCAAAAGCTTCAAGTGGTTTGTATTGTATCAAGATTTTCAATATAATTCCAAACATTTTGATCATTTAGGTTTTGTCAATTTTTAATCTTGATAATAAGGTCATGAAATTCAAGGATCAAGTTGCAAGATTGAATGCTTGGTTTTGAACAATGATATCCATCAAAGGTTCCAAAAATATCTCTCCTTTGAAGTTCTGAAAATCTCTTCTGTCATGTGACCAAAAAGTAGCCCTTATTGAATCTATTGGTATCATAACCAATGCTTTTCCCCCAAGTAAAAAATGAGACGACGTGAAAAACTTGGGCAAATGAAACCTAGTATGTGACAATGCAGCTCATAAACTTTATTATGACTATGTACAAATGACGGGTGCAATGAGAATATACAAATGAGATGATGAAAAGGAAACATGTACAAATGCAACTAGGTAAGACCTAAGGAATCAAAAAGTGCCTGTTTGCCACATTTTCACCTTTTGAGGTTTTTTTCTCTTTTTCTCTTTTTTCCTGTTTTTGCTACCAAGGTGCCTATTGCTAGGTTTTCACCAAGGCACTTTTCTCTTTATCAAATTTTTTTCTTGATTTTTTTCTTGATTTTTTTTTATATCATCAAGGCGCCTATTTGCTAGGTTTTCACCAAGACAACCATTTTTTGATTTTTGAATTTTTTTTCTTCCTTCATGCTCAATTTTCTCCTTTTTATGCTTTTCTGCTTTTCCATTGTTTTTGAATTTTTTATCTTTCTCATTTTTTTTTGGATTTCAGAATTTTCTCATGTACAAAGAATGATTCTAAGCTAATTGAATACAAACTCATCTAATACTCTTTTTTCCTATACTCTTTCATCTGATCAGGTATAAAACCTCTTTAAATGGATGGTGTTAATGGGTTCTTGCAACTCATCACCATCACAATCAGCTAGCTTGTATGTACCTATTCCAAAAGAAAAATTAATTACAAGAGTTCCAAGCTAATTTTCCTCCCATTTTCCTTTCTTTTCTCTATCTTCTTGGTTTTTAGGGTTTTCTCTTAACACTAAGTCTCCCACTTGAAAAGTTCTAGGTTTGATATGCTTGTTGTAATTCCTTGAGATTCTATTTTGATACACTTTTAAATGCTCATAAGCTTTTGTTTGATGTTCCTCCAACAATTCTAATTTTTGAAGTCAGGAAACCCTACAATCCTCATCATTGATTAATCCTTCTAATGAAACTCTTAAGGATGGGATCTCAACCTCCAAAGGTAGAACAACTTCTGCCCCATAAACCAAGGAAAATGGTGTATCTCCTGTTGGTGTTTGAATGCTTGTTCTGTAAGCCCATAATTTCAGATTTATTTTGATGTCCAATATATTCCTAATTTTTCAACCAATCTTTTTAATATTTTGAGAACATTCTTATTTGTAGCTTCGGCTTGTCCATTACCTTGAGGATAATAAATGGAGGAAGAATGGTGTGTTATATGGAAGATCTCACATATTTTATCCACATCTTTGTTCTTGAATTGCTTCCTATTGTCCATGATGATGGCATGAGGAATACCATATCTACAATTGATGTGATTGAGGATAAACATAGAAATCTATTTTCCCATTGCAATTGTCAAAGATACGACGTCCATCCATTTAGTAAAATATTTTGTTGTCATGATGATGCATTTGTGACCATTGGAAGAAGGTGGATAAATCATTCCAATAAGATCAAATCCCCTTGGTAAAATGGCCATGGTGTAATGAATGGGTGTAACTCTTGTGCAGACACATGGATCATGTCTCCATGGTATTGGCAATTTGAACACACTTTAACAAAGTGGCAAGCATCCTTTTCTAAGGTCTTCCAGAAATATCTCATACGAAGGATTTTCTTGGGTAGGTTTAACACACTTGAATGAGACCCACAAATACCCTCGTGAACATCTCTTAAAGATAAATTTTATTCCTCATCCTCTAGACACCTAAGTAGCATTTCGTCAAGACCTTTATGATACAATGTGTCAGATAGGATAGTTTAACGGGCCACTTGGTGTATGAAGTGTCATTTTTGGGCATGGGTTTGGTCTAAAGGTAAAACTTGGTCTTTGAGATAGGTATAAATGGGTTTGTACCAAGGTGAGTCATGTCCATTTATAAGGAAAATGATTTGAGTTTTAGGTAGGTCAAAAGCTGGTTTCACCAACTCTTCCACCAAGAATTTTTACTTCACATTTTGATCAAGCACTTGGAGTAAAGAAGATAAAGAAGCCATATCATCTGTTACTCTATTCGTATCCCTTTGGATTTTCTCAAATGTGATCAAGACAAAGTATTTCTTCCATTCCTCTACCATCCTTTTATATGACATCAATTTTTCATCCTTAATTTGATACTCATCATTAATTTGATTGATGACCAATTGGGAATCCCCATATACTTGCAGTTCTATGACGGTCCACTCTAAAGCCATTTTAATGTCTATCACTAAAGCTTCATATTCTGAAATATTGTTGATTCATGGGAACAAAATTTTATAATACTTAGTAATGGTGTGTCCTTGTGGTGTAATCAATAGAATTCTGGCCACTGAACCATGTTGAGTGTAGGATCCATCGAAATATAATTTCCATGCTTTGGCTTCCACATTAACTATCTCTACATTAGGAAATTCAACTTTAATATGATGAGTAGAAACTAAAGGATTTTTGGCCAATTGATAAGCTATGACTTGTCCCTTGATATATTTTTGGTCCACGTACTCAATGTCAAATTCACTAAGTACCATCACCCATTTGGAAATTCTTCTTGTAAGGGCGGTTTTGCTAAGAAAATACTTTAATGGATAAATTTTGGCAATCAACTTAACTTTGTGCATCATCATGTAATGTCAAATTTTTTGTGAGGCAAAAACTACTACTAGACAAGCCCGCTCCATGAAGCTATAATTCAACTCATACTTGATCAAGGTTTTTCTTAAGTAGTAAATGGCTCTTTCTTTACCCTCATCATCCTCTTGTGTCAATAAAACCCCTAAAGATCTCTCCATTGCTGAAATGTGTACTAGTAAGGGTTTTCCTTTGATGGGAGGCATCAAAATGGGTGGATTTACCAAGTATGTCTTCAATAGGGTGAAATCTTGTTTGCATTATTCATCCCACTTAAAAATGGTATCCTTATGTAGCAATCTTGTAAAAGAGTGGCACTTTTCCACCAATTGAGAGATGAACCTCCTAATAGATTGAATTATTCTTTGTAGTGACCTTATTTGACTTATGTTTTTGGGTGTTTTCATTTCCATTATGGCTTGCACATTTTCTTGATCGACTTCTATCCATTTTTCTGAAACTATGTAGCCCAATAACTTGCTGGATTGAACACCAAATGCACATTTCTTTGGATTTAAACCTACTTTAAATTTCTCCAATCTTGTGAAAATATTTTCTAGGATAGATAGATGGTCTTTTCTTTCATGTGATTTTCTAAGATATCATCCATATAGTCTTCTATGAAATTATGCATCATATCATGGAAGATAGTTGTCATTTCCCTTTGATAGGTTGCTCCAACATTTTTGAGGCTGAAGGGCATAACATTCCAAAAAAAATTACCCCAAGGGCAAGTGAAAGTGGTCTTTTCTTGATCCTTAGGTGCAATTCTAATCTTATTGTAGCCACTAAATTCATCCATCAATGAAAACATAGAATGTCCTTCCGTCAAATCCACTATAGCATTAATGCTAGGTAATGGAAAATCATCCTTAGGGAAAGAAAGGTGAAGGTCTCTAAAATCCATGCATATTCAAATGGATTTTTCATGTTTAGTAATAGGTACAATATTGGAAATCCATTATGCATAACCTGTGACTCTTATGAAGCCAACTTTTAGTAACTTTTCCAATTCTTCCTTAACCAATAAAGCTACATGGGGATGCATTTTTCTCAACTTTTTCTTGATTGGTTTCATGTCGGGTCTCACATTAAGGTGGTTCATTATGAAACTTGGATCCAATCCTGGTATGTCTGCATATGACCATGCAAAGTTGATTTTCTTTGCTTTAAATAATTTGATGAAATCTTTCCTTTCTATTGGAGTCAATGATGTGTCTAAATGAATAAACTTAGGTTCCAATTTGGTTCCAATGTTGACCTTTTATGTTGGCTCAGTTAGAATAGGATATCTCTCTTCTTCATGTTCTGGTAAGGTATCCAATCTCTCTTCCTTAGGTGCCACCGTTGGGTTTTCACCTTTGGAAACATCCATTATTTTTACTTTTTTGGGGTCTAGTTCTACCACATGGTGGTTTTAACCACTAGACCTTTTCATTTTTTTACTTTTTTTTCTTTTATCTTGTGGATTAAGAGATTGGAACCTTGCCTCCATCATCATGTTTGGATTGAATTCGTTGGTGGAAGATGGCTCAACCGCATCAAGGTATTGGGCCATAGAATTGTCATTGGGAAGATAGAGTAGGTCATTACATTTGGTTAAGTCCCATTCAATGAGCTCAGGATGAATAAGGGCTAAGGAATCATTAGGAAATTTTTCATTTGAAGGGTTCAAGGACATGACTTCATTTGAGGGCTTGTACATTGTATCGCTCAAGTCAATAACATTTGCTTTCTCGAGGTGTTCCATGGAAGTAGGATCAAAATTCTCTTCACTAGAATCCTCATGGGAAAGAATGCATGTGGATTAAATATAACATTTTAATCACCCCCCCACAAAGGTACCCAAGTTTTACCTATCCATTTTTTGTCACTAGATTCTTGTCCTACATTTGATTCTTGAGAAACCATTAGTACATGTGTAGAAATCAAACCTTGATCCATATTTCTTGACTTTTGGCATTAGGTAAAGTAGCATAGGTATGAATTACATCTACCTCTTTGTTGTGACAAGAATATTTAGATAGGGAATCCTACTCATATTCTCCGGAGTCAAATTCACTCTCAGATTATAATATGTGTACATGCTCATAAGAATCATGCCTAGAACTTGAACCAACTTCTTTCTCTTGATACCCTATTCCTGATATTTCATCCTTTGACCTCCAAGGAGGTTGGATAGGTTCTAGAAAGCCTTTATTTCTGATTACTAGGGATCATCTTCCCTTGTATCCCATCTTTTGCATTATTTTAAATCCCTTCCCATATTGATCGGTTTGGAAGGTTACATGTTGCACTCTTTCAATGGGATTATTTGAAGTATCCTCATCTTTATAGAACCATTATAAAACTTTGTTATCCTTATTTTATAGGGCTGATTCATCACTCTCTCTTACAAAATGGGAGTTGTATTTTTTGAGGTGGATGATAATTTGAAGGTTTCCCATGTGTCTTTTGGGAAGTTGGTAAATAAAATAGGGAAACGGAATATTCCCCCACTCCATTTGAATTTATTCTACATTATTTTCAAATTTATGCATCATCTCACTCATCTTTTGGAAGTTTTCCTTCTTGGTTTGTTCTCTTTCATCCTTAAAGGGTCTCAAAATTTCTACCTTTGCTACAGAAGCTTTAATTAAATTTTCATTGGAACTTTGACCCTCATAACTAACTTTCTCTTTTCCCTTAGTTGATGTAGGTAAGTTAGTTTCATTAGGACTTGAAGTAGATGTAGCATTTAATGTAGAATTAGGACCTTCCTCTTTGGTTTCTTCAATGATGACATTAGGAATAATTTCTTCCCTAATATATGGAATAAATAACTCATAAAGAGGTTCACCATATTGCAATATTAAAATGGATTGGAATCTCCTCCAATAGTTAGTTCTTCACCCATGTATGGAAACTTGATACATTGATGATAGGTTGGCGGCACTGCTTGCATCTCATGAATCCATGGCATTCCCAATAAAATATTATAAGTTAATTTCATGTCAATGACTTCAAAAATGGTATCTTTCTTGATAGGACCAACCTAAATGGGAAAAAACACCATTCCTTTAGAAAATATTTCCTCCTTGTCATAAGCCTTTATAGTGATTTGTTTCTTGGGATCAATAGATGACTCGGTTAACCCTAAAGCTTTGACTAGGTTCAAGATACAAATTTTTAAACTGGCTCCTCCATCAATGATGACTCTCTTGACCCTATGATTTTGGATTAGGACTTCTATATGCAAGGGAAATTTTTGAGGATGATTGATTGACATATCGTCTTGTTTTGAAAATGAAAGGCAATGTGGTGCAACAAGATGTCCTACCATTTTTTGAAACTTATCTTCCTCCATGTTTATAGGAACATTAGTTTCCACAAGATCTTTTTCCAAGATCTCCTTGTGATTGGGAGAAAGTTTTAATAACTCCAAAATAGAAATTTATGCTGGAGTCTTTTGTAATTGATCAGCCAAACTATAGGGCTTTATTGTAGGAGGTGTTTGTTTATCCAAAGTAGTTGATTGTGTAGGACCGATAGGTTTAGGAGCACCCCCTTGTAGGGTAATCCTTGTTGCTTTCCCCCTAGTGATAGCATTAGAAATCTATGTTTTAAGTTGTTCCTTTACCACCACAATATTAACAACATTCTCATATCCGGATAAGGTATTAATAGTATTGTCATAGTGATGAGAAAATTTAACATTGTTGTTGCCTTTGGAATTATTGCCATTGTTGTTCAAATTTAAAGACTCACCTTTCTCATGATTAAAGAAAGGTATTTTAAAGGTCGTATTATCCTTATTGTTTTGGGGCCCTTTCACTTCTATCACACAATTATCAATTAAATCTTACACCACATGTCTTAGGCACATGCAATCATTTGTTTTGTGTCCCCTATTGCGATGGTATTCACAATGGTTTGACTCATTCCACCATGGTGGCTTTATGGGTGGCTCAAAAGATTTAGCTTTAATTAAATCAATGATCTTGTTGGAAATAAGTGTTCGCAACACATTTTCAAGGGGTTCTCCTAAAGATGTAAACATCCTTCTAGGTGTTGGAGCAAAGAATGGTTTAGGCTTGTTAGCTACTTGATTATTTCCAAAGTTATTGTTATTGTTGAATGGAACCTTGGGAGCTTGATTCACATTATTATCTTGATTTGAACTTCATGTGAGATTGAAGGGAGTAGCTTTTAGGTTTTTTGCCTCCACAACCCCATCATTCACCAAACCCTTGTTATTATTCTTGGTCTAAAAGCATTTGTTGTTTGGAGGAGCTTTGTTATTGTGTTTGTTGTAATTGTTGGAGGTATTGTGATTAGTGGAATTCTTATTTTCCTTGTAAAGCTTTATCTCTCTACTTTTCAACAAAACCTCTTCTATGGTAACTCCATTCTCAATTAGGTCTTGGAATGAATGTGGGAATTGCAACCTCAACTAATAGTTCATCTCTGTGTTCAATCTATTAACAAAAATTTCCATCTTTTCCTTTTTTGGCACACTTCGAGGGTATCATGCGAATACCACTCTCCACCATTGTAAGAACAAAATGAATCCTTATCCATCATGTTGCTTGGTGTTACATAAATTTATCATTGTGACCTCATGCTTATGTTATAGGAGTAATGGGTCACAACCTTGGAAGCCAAATATTCAAATGTGTGAATACCAGAGGGTAGTTTTGAAAACCACTCCATCGTTGTTCCTCCTAAGCTCCTTCAGAAAAGCCTCAATAAATATGTTGTATCATGCATGAACTCCAAGCTCAATGCACAAAATTCCCATAGATTATCGTGGGGATTGGATATTCCTTTGTATTTATCATACCTAGGAAAGATTGCATTTGGGGGGGAATGGTACCATAATTAAAGTTTTTTCAAAAGGAAATGGACATAGCTCTTCGATAGAAAAGGGTTTAGGATCCCCTGCTTGTTTCATGTTGTCCAATTGAGCTTGGAATAACTTAAATTGTTTGTTCATCATAGCCATGGGATCATCTTCTTCTTTCTTCTTCAACTTGTAAACATCATAATCATGGGGTAATTGAACCCTTTCTTGGGATAAGTCAAAGAAGTACTTCTCTCTATCCTTCTCTAGGATCTTCCCCATGACATTCATGAAGAGGCACTTTTGTAAGGCCTCATTGATTCTTTCTTCCATGGGTTCTTCATCTTCTTGTTCATGGCCATCATTTAAATGAGGAACTTCTTGGTTTATCTCCTCATGTCTTTCTTCCCTCCCACCTTGACCATGGTTTAGGTTTTGATCAACATCATGATTATGCAAGTCATTCATGTTTCCCAAGGGAATGGCCATGTTTGGTGGCTCTTCTTCTTTTCCTCCTTCAATGGGTAAATGATTTACAATGGGTTCTTGACTTGAGAATGAAACCCCTTGACGAAGATAAATCCCATCTAGTAACAAGGTATTTGTAGTGTAATGTGACCTAGTGAAGGTTGGCATTAACGCAATTGATCGCAAGTTGGCAAGAACACCTTAAAATCCTTTTGCAATTTGAAAATTTAACTAGTTGTAAGGATTTTAACCAGTTAGGGTTACAGTCACAGAGAACTCTGAAAAGGGTATCTAAAAAATTTAAAAAATTATGTCCAAACCCTCTAGAAATTCTATTTGTTTGCCTTTTTGTTTTTGGGCATCACTTTACTACAGTATACACATGACTTTGCATTGTATAGGTAGTAAATAGAATTGTTGTAAGTGGCACTTTGCATTTTGTAGGCGGTGTTTAGCCGTTTATAAGCGTTATTTAAAAACTTGCAAGCATTACTTTCCAATGAGCTAGGTGTTATTTCAATATTTTTAGGCATAACTTTAGTTTACATGCATAACAGGAATGATCATAGGCATTATTTAACCTTTCATACATGTCACTTTGCTGATCAAGTAGGTTTTTCATAGTTTTTAAGGTTTTAAAATTATAATATCTATGATCAGATATGTAGGATTGAATTCTTTCTTGAAAATTAAGAAACAAACATAGCACACACATCAAATTTGCATCTTACCCCTAAAACACACTAAGTGTATGTTCTCAGACATTTTTACGGGTCTTGCACAAGAAATTATTCCAAATAATCTACCTAAAGTTGAATTTGGCGATTAAACATGGCTCTAAAAAAGGTAGCTTTCTAATTAGCTAGGTTGTAGTTATCCTCCATTCTAAACCATGAAAATTCTCTTATACCCTCATTACAAGGGCTTCCCACATGCACGAAAGTATAATTTTGCACAATCTCAAAGGACTACTCGAGGAAGTGAAGATTCTCAACACAACTTAGTCACCACTCCTTTGGGGATGAGTGCATTTGATTATAGTGGGTCAGATTAGTCTCATGGCTAAAGTGAGTGTATCCCACTTGGGTCGTTCCTCTCACCACCTTCATAAAGGTATTCTTGTGAGGTAGGCCCTCTATGGATCTAGCATGTTCATGGAAAGAAAAAATTGAACTTAGTCAAGTAATTTTGGGAATTTGATTCACTCAAAGAGTGAAGAGCATATGCCTATTACCTTCCTCAGTTCTAAACACTTTTTTTTATTTTTAACTTCTTGAAAAGGAATTTTTTAATGAATTGAAATGTGTGGTTCAATTTCTCCCTTTCTTTCTACCACCCAAATGCAACACTTTTGGCTTTTTGATCAAATTCAAAAAGTTGAGAGTATATACCTAATTTCTTGTTTGGAATGAACAATAATAGGGTGGACTTATTAAGCTAGATTCAAATGAAATGCCACAATTTAATCAATGCAAGCGTGTTAAGTAGAATACCTTTTTCCAAAGCTACCAAAGGCTAGGCGAATTTTTAAGAGATTTTTGCTTTTTTTTATACTCACCTAGTGGTGATATTTCCCTCTCCATCTCCTCCAATAAGTAAGTCAACACCACAACCAAAGTGAAGAAAAACCAATCAAAGTGACAAAAAATTTAAAATCCTTAATCAAATTTTGCAAAATCACAACTTAAGGACTTAATGAACAAAATCAATTTAGAGAAGGGAACTTTCTTTTGTAAGCATTACTAATTTTAATAAAATTCTCATATAATGCTTTTTCTTCTTCTAAACTTTCCAAAATGATAGCACTATGAATTTGCTTGGAGTGCTTTTTTTGGATTCTTACCTCTTTTCTTTCCCTTTTGACCCTCAACTATGGTTTCTACACCTTTAAGTGTCTGTTCATCTACAGAAAAAGTAACAACAGAGAATTAGTATTCTAATTTTATTAATCTGCAAGTAAGAAAACACAAAAAATAGCAAGTGTCATTTTATAGCTTCTAAGTGTTACTTTGCAATATACTATGTGGTGCTTTACACTAATCTAAGCATTTCTTTGCACTTTGTTAAGTGTGACTTTACTAATAAAAAGCATTAAAACTAAGTGATCAGGTGTGACAAAGCTGATTAAATGCAATAAAAGAAAATACACAGGTGGCAGATTAAATTTTACAAGCATTATTCCCTGAATGCCATGTGTCGCTTTACGAGCACAGGCATCACTATTTATCTGAGAGGCATGACATAAGTTAGACAAGAAGATAGAAGTAATTCACATGCATCATTTGAATGCTTGCATGCGTCATTATTTTTCTAGTAGGCGAAACTTTACCTGTAATCTGCAAAATACACACAAAATGTGAATAAAAATGAGGATTTGAGGCCTAAAGCCCCACGGTGGGCGTCATTTGTGTATGTGATTTTTACACCTTCATGAGATTATTTTATTTCCTAACAATTATATGGAAAATCATTAACAATTTAAGCTAAGAATTTAAATAAAATCATCAAACTTCCCATGGATCACTAAGTAAGCATGCTAATAGAGCTCTTAGCCTTAATCTCTACTAGTGACAGTCCTAGAATGAGAAAATGATATTGATATGCCTATCTAGTTCACAAATACTCTCAATTGCCTCAACAATTCACTCAAATGCTTCTCAAATTATACTTTTCTATTGTTCAAATTGCTTTGAAAATGCTTTCAATTGCTCTCAAAATGACTATAGTATGGATTCTTTGCATTCAAATGTCTAGGATATGTTTATGCTTACAAAATGCCTTCTATTTATAAGATTTTCCCAAGTGTAGGGGGTAGAGTCAATTGATCATGGTTTATCCTTGGTTGAGTGAAAGGCTTCAAATGGTTTCAAATGGGGGACAATTTAAATGATTGTCTCAAAGCTTGGGACAAGATAAGTGGATGAAATTGAAAAGACCAAGTGAGGGTAGAGATTGCAAATTTGGAGTGATCCATGTGCTTTTCCTTCTCAATTCTCATTGGCTCTTTTAATCCTTGTTGAAATATATTAGTATTTATTAATTCAATTAATTAATTAATTTAGCCATGTAAGGGAATAAGGTGGATTTGATTTTTTATTTAAGCTATACAATTAATTGATTAATCCCTTTAGGCTTATATTTAATTAATTGATGTCATTGTTAATTGATCCTTTGATTTAATTTGATTTAATTAATGTCCATTTTTTATTTATTTGATGCAATTTAATGAGATTTGGAGCAATTTGAAGAGATTTGCAGATTTGGTTGATTAGAGAACCCCTGACCAATTTTCGGTGTCTACAGGTGCAACCATAACCAATCAAATCAATGGATAGGAGAACCTTTTTGAGGTGAATAATTATACCTACCAAGAATAAATAGTCATAAATTTGATGGTAGAAATAAAATTTCATGGATAAGCCTGACTGAACAACAATTTAAATTTTATAATATCCCATATAATTTCATGGTCAACATAACATTACCAATGGTACCAATGGAAAATGAGTTGCAAGCAAAGACAAATATTTAGTTGGAATGAATTCAATAATAATTTAGCAACATTCTATGAGTAACTATGCATTGGAAGCTACTTATCCAACTAAAACATTTAAAACAATAAAGGTCTCTAACTAAATAGAATGTTGAGAATTTGAGATTGATAATTCAAGATCCCAAGATGATACCTTATCAAAGACCACAATTATACATCAATGATCTCAAGAACAAAATTCTACATTGTGTTCATTTGTAAAACCCTATACAATAACAAATCTATGCAAAATCATTAGATATTGAGAAACAAAACACCACCAAAGGTAAAATCATGAACTAACAAAAATTTGACTGATCCTAATAGAAAAAATAAGGACAAATCCTTTAACAAAAGAGAAATTAATAAGCTTTTTCCTCAACAAAAGATAGAGAAAATATTAAAATGCCTATGTTGGAATTATGACAACAAATGGGAAATGAGTCATATGTGTTTGAGTAGTGACAAAAATAATGAGGTTAAAGTACCTACTAAAGAACAAAACATAAAATTTAAGAATCAGGATATCAAAATAAAAAGAAAGTATTATTATCTCCCAACATGCATTGAATGGAACAAATTCTCCAAAACACTCAAACTAATTGATAACATAAAAAATATAAGTTTAAAATATATATTAGTTGATATTGATAACACACAAAAATTTATTTATAGAAGATTATCCCATCTAGCCCCTAGTTTATAATTCATGATAGTTTATGAGAAAAAAACTACCTTGTGGTTATAAATTCTCTCATATAAGACTCTTAATGGAATATTATGTTGTAAATGATGGGAAGTGTATACTAAGAGGGGAGGGGTGAATCAGTACCTCTAAAACTTTTATCTTTTTTATCCTTTAACCTTTATGTAATCATTTTTTTATCAAACCATCTATTCTATACTATCTTTGTGTAAGACATATCAATTCTTTAAATTAATCAAACATGTAAACATTCATAGAAACATTCATGAAAGTAATTGACTCATAACACATGATATGATATCGCAGAAAACCCCTATTAGAAGGTAAAAACTGTGGTGGGGATGACACCCACAAAATCTTCACTATCTGCAGATTGGAAGGGGCCGGTTAAGGCTTACAATTTGATCACTTCTGATGATCTACCTTGTTAGGATTATCTGTGGAGACCGGTTAAGATCTACTCTGTTAAGATCTTTCACAACACTTTTTAGTGTGCACTCAGTTAAGAGATTTACAAAAGGATTGTTAAATCCACCTTCCTTGAAAGGATTTCTTCTATTTGCTACACTTGTTAGAATGCAGAAAAAAATACTCATTGACTTGAGTGTATGCAATCTAACTATTGTTGATTATAGATCCATTACAATTCACATGTATATATGTATCACCTCTTCTAATTTATTAATACCTTTGTTGCTCGGTAGCCTCTATTCTTGGTTCTTGATAACCAAATTCATATTTTGTTGTTCTGCTTCTTGAAACTCTCAGTCTGATCCATACATGTTCTTGTTGGCTACATTCATCCTCTCCTCTATAATATAGAATGATTACAAAATCTATTTATAAGATAGATTGACCTAATTAAGTTTCACGAATAACAAAACTAACTCTATGATCACAGGTTTACCACTTGACCTTAATCTCCTAGTCTCCATGTTTTCAATCAGTTAGACTAATTATAATAATTAAAATAATGTTTCTTGTCCCTTAATTAATGGTTTGAAAACAAAAAAAACCTCTATAAATAGAATATGAGTGTTTTATCTGACGTGGAAGTCAGATCCACTTTTTCTAGGATGTAACTAACTTTTTGTGTATGATGCTCAGTTTTCTTTGAAATCACTTTGACTGTCTTTCGGGTTGCACTGTGTTTGTTCTTTTGGTTTTCACTTTGTTTTCTCGTCGGGTTCCTCTATTAGTTTCCTCCTATTGGGTTCCACTTTATCATCTTTGGTTTGCACTTTCAGTTAACACTGCAAAACTATGTCATCGATTTCCTCCTTGCTTAGCATTTTTGATTTGAACTAAAAACCTGACTTTCAGTGTAGTGTAACCAATTGTTTATACAACTTGTTTTATCGTTGCATACTAATGGCAAAACTTTATGTTTATCAATCTCTTTCTTTGATATTAGTATCAAAAATAAATATGTGCAGAATACTATCAAAATTTATAGTATGAGCACCTTGTATATACCTTATTTATTTCATGACTCCCCCTATGTATATGTTGATATAGTGTAGTATATGTATGTACATTATACACTTGTCTTTTTATATTGTTTCCTCCTTTTCACTATATGCTTTGTCTCTATACATAGTATTTCCTTTTTCCCTTTTATTGATCTTTGTACATATCAATTTACTTTTCCCCCTTTTTTGATAGTAAGGGCAAAGGTGTATACCTATAGCTTATAAAAAATATGAGAGTCTGAGGACTACATTTCCTCCATCATCTTCTCCCATTTCTCCTTCAGATGTTCAAGAGCCATGTGCTCTAGTGTAATCTGTGCATGCATGTCATAGATGTTGTCTTCTACAGACATCTCAGGGGTGGAAATAAGTTTCCTTGTTGAACTTAGGTGAGTCTGCAGAAGTGTGAGGTTTGGTAACAGTATGGACTGAATTTTGATAACCTCCTATATAAATTGTAACTCTGCTTCCCAAAGTTCCTATCTTAACTGTTTGATCTCTATGATCTTCTCATAATGCAATTTTATTGCATTTACATCAGTGGTTAGACTTTGTGCACTTACAGTTAGATCAAATTCAATCTTTGCAATCTTGTCATTGTTATCTTTGGTAAACTTCTCTAAAGTGCATAGTTTTTGTATCAAGGAAACAACTTCAGTTATGATTGGATCTAATTGATCTAATAATTTGCAAAGCTTTACCTTTTTCTCTGCCACTTCTTGGCTGATCTTTTCTATTAATTTATATTGAAATTTCTACTCTTCTCGCTCCTCAATTTCCTTTTCTGCATCAACATTTTGCATTGTGATCGCTTCTGTGAGGATGACAAGTTGATCTAGAATGGGGGCATTGTGATCAACATCTATGTCAGGTACAATCTGACTCAAGATGTCCCTTGTGTTCTCTAGAACCAATGAATCTCGATGATGCTTCTTAAGCTTTTCCTCCAAAGCTTTCCTTTGGCAAATTTCTCCATACTCTTGGAGAGATTCAAAGTCTAATGTTGTTGGGTCACATTTTGGTATTTCAATAATCTCATCTAATGTGACTTCCAACTTCTTCTTTTTTGTTTTCTTCTTCTTCTTTTGTGTTCCACCTGTATGCATAACCATAGCCAACTTTTTGGCTTGGTCTGATGTGCTACTAGATGGATTTTGAGGAGTTGTACCTTTCTCTTGTTGCTCGGTATTTTCTTGTTCGTTGTCTAAGGATGTCTCCTTGTCAACCTTTGGTGTGTCTGCAGCTTCATCTTTAGTGTACTTTGGTGTAGTATCAACTATCTTTGCTTGCTCATCCTTCTCTTTTTGCACTTCTTTAGCATCTTTCATTTGTGCATCTTGTTTGGTGGTATCTCCATCTTTCTTTCCTCCATCAATGACATTTTTTTCATCGGCTGTGTCCTTTTCATCAGTTGTGTCATTTTGCTCTTCATTACCCTTGTCCTCAGGTATGCTTGCATCAAGCTTGGGGGTCTTCTCCTTTTATGAGGTAATATTGATTGCATGAATAAATAGTGGAATTTGGCCCGGTATGTGTACTTGCGCAGCATCAATTGTAGTTTCATGTTTTTCAGTCTGGTCCTTGGAAACAATGATATCTTCATCTTTCTTAATTTCATCTATTGGATAATCGGTGATGTCAATAATTGTATTGTCCATAGTAGTGTCCAGCCATATCTCATCTGCAAAATCCATATTCTCGTTGCCTATAGTGTCCATTTCCTCTTTTTCCAATTCTACATCAGTGATGGTAATTGGTTTGGTGCTCTGAGTAGCCTAAACATCCTTGGTCTCTTGATTCTTAGTAAGAGCTATTTGTTGCTCGGGACTTGTATCCTTTTCAGGAATATCAAGTATTTTTTTCCATTTTGCTTCACTCTTTCTTTCTAGGTCCATTAGATGTCCTTTAAGCACTTGGTGGGCTCTCAAATTTAGTGAGAACCTTTTGGAATGAATCTTCATCATTTCTTTGATCTCCTCCATTTTTTATTCGGGAGGCATGACTGATGCTAGGGCTCTTTCCCTGATTTCCTTCTCAGAGTGCAAGGCAAATGTCCATCTTGTTGATATCCTATCTTGAAATTCTTTGGGCATATTGTCTGCCAGTTGTATTGGGAGGTATTTGAATATGCACATCATCTTGATGATTTCCTCCTCAATCTTATTTTTATCCAAGGGATCCAATTTTAACCATTTCTTTACCCTCCTACTATTTACTGTACCTGATTTAACAATTGAGGCACACACTTCATCAATTGTTTTAGGTATCTTATTGTTTTCCTTTTGAACAAATTCATCATGTTCGGTGTCCTCAATGTCCTCCTTAGTTCTAATTAACTTTGTTTTTTTTGTTGGCCCTCTTTTCTGTGTTTCAATTTTTGTCTTATATGTCCTTTCTTGACCTTTCTTCAATGGTGAAGGACTTGTGTCCTTAGCTGTTTGACTTCTTTTCCTTGTAGAAATTGTAGTTCTAGGCTTCTTAGCTGGTGAAGGTTATGGTGTATTTAACTCTATAGACTCAGAGTCACTTTCCTTCTCAGTTTCACCAATAGGTGATTGTCCCTCGGTTTCTTCTTTCTGTTCAATTTCTTATTTTGTAACCAACAACCTTTTTTTCAAGTTCTTGACCATTTTATCCTTCTTCCTATCTATCTTCTTTACAACCAAGCCAGTTTTGATTCTTTTTATGGCTTCTTCATAAGTGACAAACTTGGGTTTTGTTTTATCTAATGGCTCATTTGTTAATGCATCAATTGCATTGGATGCTTGATCTGTGTTCACTTCATAGTCAAGTGGTTGTAGCCATGCTATTCTTGGTACAACAGGCTTGATGTATGTGAAGTCTGTGTCTACCATAAAACATATATCAATCTTGAATTTCTCAATTAATTTATCAAGGATCCTTACTCTTTTCTGCATTCTCTCCTTGAATCCAACAAAGTATTCATCCATCACTGACTCAAAATTATCTCCTAGTGACTTTATAAACTCACTAATCTATATGGTGACTGATCTTGTTGTATCCCATTTCACATTTCCTATTGATGGAAAATATTACTGGAAGTAGAAGAATATGCACATGATAAGTGAATCAAACTTACATGAATTTAATTTTACATTTCTGGTTGTCTTTAAGTTCTCTTCTAACTGCTTGAGTAGAATCTACAATAGATCCAATTGAGTTCCCTTTTTGAAAATCTTTTAGGTTGTATCTACTAATTTGGAGGAAATGTTGTTTATCTGTCTTGCCTAAAAGAACTTGTATCCCAAGACACATGCTCCAAATTTCAGTTCATCATCTATGATAGTGGATACCTTAAGTCCTCTTCCATCACACTTAGCTCCTAAATTTTCCTCAATGCCAGCCTTGGGTGTGTGCTTCAATGCCTTTACCTTATTTGTTATTGGATAACCAGTGACTACATGAATAACATCTTGTGTTATCAGTTTAGGCTCATCCATCCATAGCTTATGGTTGTGGATCCTACTCAATACTAATTGAATCCACTCGGTCTTAAACTCTTTCAGGAACCATAGGGAATTTGTGAGCCCTTTCATTTTGATGTGTTTGTGCTCATCTTTAATAGTGCCATCATCTTTGCATAGCTTCTTGAAAGCTTTTTCAACCTCCAGGTCGCCAATTTCTGCAATTTTGTAGTGTATGTAAGCTTGCACATCTTTGACAAGAAAAACCCTAGCTAGTATTCGTGAGAATGCTCTAGAATTGTCAGTTTGTGATGCAACCTCTGGGAATATCTTATAAGGTGGTTCTACACAGGTAGAGTTCTTGACATGTTTGACCTTATCCTTCTTGATGCTCTTCATCTTAGCGGTTCTTGATTTCATGGCCATTATTTCTAAAATTAGGGCTTTCTGTAAATGATAAACAGAGTTCTCGGTTATGCTTGGTACCTAATTTAACTTTTTTAGCTATAACTGATCTACTTGGAGTGATTTGAATTGGGTTGGAGTCACTCTGCAATGTTGTTTCTTCTAGCTCTGGTTTCTCTCTGGTTTCTTCATTCAAATTGCTGGTGAGAAATGAAACATTTTAGTCATCTATTTATAGACTTTTCCCTAGGTCAAGTCATTAATGCTCAACCACTTCATGGTGTGTGAAGACAGGGTCATCGGTTGAGACACTAACTTCCTTCTCAATGACAACGTGATGCTTCAGGACAATCATCTAACTTGTTACTTTCACCAACAGGTTTCGGTGTATTGTGAAGACAACTTTGTCAACTCACATGACTACTGACAGATCTTGGTTTACACTAGAAACTTTAGCTTTTACATATTAACCGACGATTCTCAGTAAGTGCAGATAATCCATCTTTGATTGTATACTAATATATTTTGGTATGTATTAACCATTGAAATAGTTTTCACAAAATTTAACAAGTAATACCATAGTGCATCTATAATTATGCTAATTTGGCATTTCAACTATGTATGATTGGAACTGATGCAAAATATAACATGGTGTAATGCAGTTCCATACTTACTTGTTCTACTTATGTGGGGGCGGCGATGTCACCAGATCCATTGGATAGGGTTTCACCATTTGCATTGCTCGGTCCAGCTTCATCATTACTTGTATCTTTCCTCCACATTGTGTTTCTCATCTTCCTGATGTCTTCAATGGTGTTTCCATTGGCAAAGGTGTTGGTCTTTGTCATTTGGTCTCTGCAATCTTTCTTGAGATGACTGACTTTATGACAATGTAACCATGCCATTCTAAGGTTAGTCCATCCTCTAGGATTTCTTGTCCATTGTCTCGTACAATTTTTAGCAATGTGACCATATCTTCCACATGTTGTACAATTTTCCCAAGTTCTATAAACCCATACATACTGGTTACCGACTCTATTCGGTTGATAGGTAGGTTCTTGACCTTTAGGCTTTCATGCTTGCTTTTTCTTCTTCCAACATTCAAGAGTAGTGTGCCCATGCATTTTTCAAGTAGGATAGTATTTTTCCATGTAGGTTTCCTTATTTGGTTGTTTCATCTCAGACTTATATTCATATGCTTTATGTCCTTTCTTGTTACATTTATAACAATTTCCTATGAATGAAGATGTAGATTTAGGAGTACCTTTCATTTTTCTATTGCATACATTTGATGTGTGGCCTTTCTTTCCACAGTGATTTCATGTCAGTCTTCTTGGTCTTGGATTTTCATAGAAATTATTTGGATCATCTTGATTAGATGATTATCCATTCTCGGTATAGCTTAGTATGGTGTTTTTGTTGGCTCTCCTTTGTCCATAAAGAAAATGATCCATTCTTTTATTGCTTTCTTTAGCTCTCTTGATTATCTCATTATGTTGCTACTGAATTTTGAGTTCTTGTTTCAGCTTTTCATTTTCTCCCTTAGCTCACTGATAGCTTCTATTCTTTCAATGAGCTCAATATTAATTATGTTTTCCTCTTGACTCATAAGAATAATATGATTTTTAATCTCATGATGATGTTTTGTAAGTCTTTGTATTTCAAACTCTTTCTCTTGTAGCTTTTCAATGATCTTCCTTCTATCATCAATAGCTAATTTTCTCTCTTTCTTAGCTTGTCTAGCATTGTTCATGACATCAATCATTCTTAGCATATGTGTCTCTTGACCAATTTACAGAGATTTCACTTCTCCAGCCAGATGTTGATTGATTTCATTTAAGCTTGTGATGCTTTCTTCTGATGTATCTGATGCTTTTCTTGTAGTAGTTCCTGAAGACTCAAATAGATCTGGTATCTCTTCTTCTTGGTAATCTATCTCATTACAGTGAGATTCCATAATCTTTCTTTCATCTACCAGTTGTCTCATCTTGAATCTTTCTTCTTTATACTGTTCATAGAAGATCTAAATTTATAGCTTATGATTCTCAATACTTTTGTCAAGTTTGTACTTCTCCATTGTATGTTCTTTTCTCTTAAGTCTTTAAGCTTTCCAAATAAGAGTTCTGGCTCTGATACCAATTGTTGGAAATAGTGGGAAGTGTGTACTGAGGGGGGAGGGATGAATTAGTACCTCTAAAATTTTTATCTCTTTTATCCTTTAACCTTTATGTAATCAATTATTTATCCAACCATCTGTTCTATACTATCTTTGTAAAAGACATATCAAGTCTTTAACTTAATCAAACATGTAAACATTCATGAAAGTAACTGACTCATAACACATGATATATGGTGTAGGAGAACCCTAAATGAACCAAGTGTTCCTATGGAACCTATGGGTTCCCTCAAGGTCCTCATAGGCCTTTAGTGATGTTAAGACATTGGGTTAATCACTGGACCACCTTGTAAGGCCATAGTTTCAAGTTTGGCACCTTATGAGCCCTTGGTCAACTATTGGTCATTAATGGTCCAAAACCCTAGGAATATTTTTTTTTTAGGTTTTTCATGTTTAGATCCACTAGGGATCACAAAAATAACATTGTGACCAAGTTTGGTCATCATATTTGCAAAATTGCAAAATATGTAAAAGTTGCTCAAAAGTTGTTAAGCAACTTTTGAGCAAACTTGACAACTTTTTGAAAAACAACTCCCAAATGGTCAAATCGGTTAAAATATTTTATGTAACCATTGGGAGTGCCTAAAAAATCCCTTTAATTCTAGTGGTAGGCTAATCATGTAATTTGGCATTTTGAAATCAATAAATATAACCATTTTCCTGCATTCCCAAGAAACAGTCTTTGTGTACGGTCGGGTATGGACAGAAGGACATGAAAGTATGACACAAAGGGTTAGTTATATGAATATTATTTCATATTCCTTTGGTCTCATGTGTTTATCAATCTTATTTTGAAATTTATCAAATTTGCAAACTCACTGCCTGGTTTGTAGGCCCTAAATCAAGGTTTTGGAAAGAATTGAGTGTATTTCACTTTTCCACCATGGGAATTCAATGAACCTTGGTGGAAAGTATGTTTATATGATTATCTTTAAGGTTCTATAGGATAGGTTCTCAAAAATGTAGGTATATGGAGCTACAATGATGCCCTAGGTGTAAATCCTTATGTATGCTCCAATCCTAAATTAGGACAGCAATCATAACTCTAGTTTGGGGATTCATCAGAGGCTCTAAGTCAAAGGAGGAGACCCTTGTACACACCCTCACATGATCCAATCACTATTTTGGAATTTGGATGCATCCTAGAGTAAATTTTAGTGTAAGTGGAGGCCTAATTAGCTCTAATTATAGAAGCAATTTTGTGTTCCATCCTGTCTCTTTCTCATTTCCATGTTCTAGGGTTTGATTCCAAAGTCCTAAGCCATAAAGGGTGTCTAAATCCCTAATTAGTTAAGGGGGTTATGTGGAATAATCTCATTTAAGATCAATTTTCCTTCAGGAAAAGGCTACAAGCCTAGTCTTGGGTTTGTGAAGCAACCATGTCATATGGGTTTTAATTGAGTGAAAGAACCATTGGAACTAAATGTTAGGGACCTAAATAGACCACACCTAAGAGCATAGGTCACCCCTAGTCTTATAAGTAATTTTGGGGGTAATATTGAGAATTTGGGTCAAGTGCTTATGAATCCAACCTTGGTAGATGGTGTTGTAGGATTGGTGAAACCTAGTGATTAGGTTTCCCTTGGGGTTTTAGGGTGGTGATAACCTTAACCAAGTCCTTTCCCACACTTGTGATAAGTGTGAAGCACTTTGGCCTTGAAGAGTTGGTGTTTGGGGTGCATTGCCCTATTTTGTGCCATTTGGAGGCTTCCTACTACCCACTTTGCATCAAGTGGTATCAAAGCTATGTCTACTTCTAAGGATGAAGATATCCCTTCAAGGGTTACAAATATTGAATTAGAAAATATGGTGAGAGAACAAAGGATAGCAAACACAGCCTTGACAAGAAGACTTCAAGAGTTGGAGAACAAGGTAGAGAGGGAAAAAGAGGACACTTCTAGTGGTGAAGAGGGGAGTGATTCAGATGAGGACACCCTTGATCAGGATGTGAACATTCCTATAGACTAGAGACCCCTTCTAGATGTCTTAAAGTCTATGGGGAGAAGAACCATGGAGGAGAAGTTAGATCTATGAAATTTTAATGGAAAGATGAATGCAGATTTGGCATTGGATTGGATAGAGGCCCTAACAAGCTTCTTTGAGTCCGAGGTCATCCCTGATAAGTAGAGAGTAAAGATGGAAAGATCCAAGTTGAAGGGAGCAGACCTAACTTGGTGGAACTTCATCCAAACAAAGAGGGTGAAGAATGGGAAGAGTATGATCTCTTCATGGAACAAAATGATTACATTGGTCAAGTAAACCTATGTGCCTGAAGAATATGGGGTCCAACTCCATAGGAGGAAACAAAGCCTAAAGAAAAAGGATATGGATGTGGGCTCATACACCGAAGAGTTACTAGAATTATGTATGAAGACAAATGTGGTAGAATATGAAGAAGAAAAATTAGCAAGATATATGAATGGTCTTAAGGTATCCATTCAAGAGGAAATTAGCCTACATTTCCCTACCACAGTGAACAAGTGCTATTAAATGGCACTCAAGGTAGAGGAAAAGTGGAAGAGAAAATAGGAGTTTGGAAAGGGAAAGAGTAATGATAGTGGGAAGAACTTTAGAGGAAGAGGAACCTCTTAAAATAGAAGACAATACAGTGGTAATAGCAGCAAGACCCCTAACCAAGGAGACAAAGAAAACAATGATACAAACTTCAGAGGTAACTATAGAGGGAGAAGACCCTTCAATAGGGGAAGGACTAACACTAGAAGAGGAAATGGACCATTAAGGTGTTACTACTGAAGTCAATTGGGACACCATGCAGACAGATGCCCTGAGAAGAGAAACAATAACAATCAAGGAGAAAGAAGAGCACAACACATTCAAGTGAACAAGCAAGAAGACAATGAAAATGCAAGGGAATTAGAACTAGAGGAAGGAGAATGTTTGATGATGAGACAAGTCTTCCTTAAAGTTCCACAAAGCCAAGAACCTCCTCAAAGAAAGAATCTCTTCCGGACAAAGATCAAGTGCAATGGAAAGGTATGTAACTTGCTTATAGATTCTGGCTCAACTAAAAATTTAGTGTCTTGTGAAATGGTACAGAAGTTAAACCTCCCTAAGAAACCTCATCCTTTTCCCTATCATGTCTCTTGGCTAACAAAGGGTCAACAAACCTTAGTGACTGAACCAAAATGGATAGAATTTTCTATAGCTGACTGACTTCTCTTTATAATACCTATGTATTTAAGGATGATGCATCCTTCCTACTAGAAATAATATGTCAAACTCATTAAATTATCAACTCGAGAATGTAAGCTTTGAAATGGTATCAGCAAAGTATATGCTCTAATCTACTCTAAAAGTCATTACTAATTAGGAAATGGAAAATACTGAAATGAAACTAAACTCGAAAATGGAATCAACAGCTTAATCTAAAGGTAGAAGAACTTGCTGAAATAGTAAGCTAACTCTTTGTCTATGCTGCAGGAAACAGTAAACTAGCTAACTGCCTATGTTGCAGGAAGTGCTGTTACAAATGGCTATAGGAGAAACAGAGTCCAAATGACTTGCAACTAATTTCTACTGAACTACAAATTAGTTTCACGTCCCGCGTGGGCCCCCACGGAAGAGTGAATGAACAAGAACTTAGAAACTAAGAATTGAAGCTCTCATTGATCATTCATAAAACATGGATTACAAAGGATGCAGAAAATAAGATTGTATTTCTCTCACTGGATTACAAAAAGGTTCCTGTAATACTAACTCTCCTCCTGGAATTAGAACTTCCAGATTATTTAACAACAAATTTTAAAACAAAATCCTATCAACTAGGATCCCCCAACATCTGGGATATGGAAATCATTGAGAAACATGATCAACAACTTTAACTGCAGAAACAAACTGCATTTAATCATATATGAAATCTAGGAATGTGCCACTGCTATATTTACTCCATCGTGGCCACTTTTCAGCTAAGACTTATACGCAACAGGAACTATTCTCATCTGCATGTAGTGGAATCATCATGAGCCTCGCAACAGTTGGCCTTTTCATGGAATCACTCTATTCTTAAATGTTGACTCCTTCCTTTGCCGCGGATCCACTATTTTTGCAAAAGGTTAGCACGTGCACATATCCAAGACAAGAATCCATAATAAATTTCTTACTAACTTGCTCTCATCACATGGCTACAGGAAAACCACCCGACTTAAGGTAGGGAAAAAAGACATCAGATTTAGTTCCATATACCCATGTAACATAGAGAAAGTATATTTACAAACTCAAAACATTTCACACATATTTGCATACACATAATTATAGCAGTTCTAAGAAAACAGTCTTAAAAAGTATCATGAAAGCATATGAAGTTCTCAAAGTTTAGCCATAAAACATATGAAACTTGAAACTATATAGGCCTTATATTGGCCTCATCATCCTCCCCAACTTAGCCTTTTGTTGGTCCTTGAGAAAATAGATAGTTCTTCACTCTGGCCTACATTCTGAGATATGTGACTGCTTTCTGTCCAATACCCCCATCAGAAAAACTCTAGTAAAATCGTTTAGTGTCCCTGTCCATCTCCCACCTCCTCACCTCTCCTTCCATGTCATAATCTTATAAATTTTTTGAGTTGGGCAGAAGAGGAGAAAGAAGAAGGGGTGGCTGGAATGTTAATGGAAGCCAATAGCTATGCCTTTCCTTGCCTAACATGATGTACCAAGGAGCACTCTTGTTTTCCATTGCAAAATTAAGAGGTGAATGTGGCTCCTTATTTCTCATGTCCTATGTCATGTTGATCTAGCACCACTAGATTGATTGTGTGGCCTCAATCAATTTAGTTTTGGCCATCTAGGTGTCTTCATCAAAGGCTACATTTTTGAGAGGGTTAATGATCTTGATTCCAAACTCTGACTGAGCCAACTTCATCCACTCATAATAGTAGGTTTTTGGGTCTTTGGCTTCTGGCCGTAGGTATAGAGGAATTCCATCCTCTAATTCTCTATAAATTTTGGCCTGGGATTCTCTACTGATCCCATTTTGTAACCATGACATGAGTGCCCTCAGTTGAATGTCCCCAACATAAGGCAACAGATTCCAATCCCTATTATTAGGTACAACTAAGTTGTGTAAGAAGATCTCACATAATAGGTTTTGTATGGCTGTAGGAGAATTGTGGAAGGCTTGGAAAAACTCAAGGGGCTCATTTATCAAAGGAGGCTTTCCCTTCACTATACTAGTTAACTGATAATTCAACATTTGTTCTTTAAGAAAAATGGCATAAACAGGGGAAGGAGATCTACAACTCATTAGTTTAGGGATAACTGACATTACCTTAGTCAATTTTTCTTGACGTTTCTCTACTTCCTCCTCTCTTTCTACCAATTCCTGGAAAGTCTGATTGATAACCTGGTGTAAAGCCTTCTTCTTCCTTTGCCATTGTTCTCTTTCCATTATCAACTAGTTGATTAGCCGAAAGATAACAAAAAATGGAGTTACATGGGAAGGTACCTTTGGTAGATCATCTTCATCTGGGTCTTCCCCTACAAATTGTGTGTCAACTAAACTATTATTTCATGTAGCTACATCCGGTGAGAATTTTGGATGGATTATGATGGCCCTCTCAGGATTATCACATTGCTGAGCCACAGCAACTAGTCTATCCAATCCTTGATTTAAAACTTGTTCAGCCATCATGTGAATACCAAGGTTTTCTTCAAAAATATCCCTTCCTTCTGTTGCAGGAGGTGTGTCCACACTCATTGCAATACCAGAATTTTCTTTAAATAAACTCTGCTCTGCCACTGCAGGAGGCAAATCCGTCATACCTTCTTCATTAGCAAGGTATCCTTCTGAAAAGTCATCCTCTGATTCAATGAAATCATCATTAACTTGGAGTCCATGGTAAGATGAAATCCTCCTTTGAACCCTATAGGTTTTTTCATCAGAGGTGGAACCATCTTCGATTACCACACATTTTGTTCTCATTTTGACCTCGGAGGATTGTTTACCTTCTGGTGGTTCCTCTGACTCAAGAGCGTCAAGGTTGATTATTGTTTCTCCTAGTGATATGTCCATATCCAAACCCTTCCTTTGTCTACTAATTCTTTGTAAAGGGGTTTCCTCCTTCCTTTCGGTAGTCTTTCTCTTTCTTGAAGTGGTTAAAGATACAGGATCTTTCTTCTTTGAGTGTTTGCTAGAACCAGAGGTAGCTGGCTCTCATTTTTCCTTCCCTTTCCCTGTAGGGGTGGTAGTTGCATCAACTGGAGGTGAGAATTTTTCTGCAGAAACCTCTTCCTCTAAAATTTTCTCTTTTCCCTTATTTTGGGATGACCTAGATACAAAAGCTTCAGGAGGACACCTAGGGTTTTTAGTCCTAGGTCTTCTTGCTAAAGAGCTTGATCCCAGTTCTTCAATAACCTTAAAAACTCCTTGAACTATTTGGACTCTCTTTCCAACCCTACTCCCTAAAGGTCTTAGGGTTTCCTTCTCTAATTCTCTTGATAGGAAATTCTCCCATGTCATACTGGATTGGTCTCTCAATGCTTTTTCCACAATAAGCTTAATGAGATAGTGATGAGAAATGATATTGGGCTTACCTTCCTGCACCATTGAAGCTCATTTCTTTAGAATGTTGAAAAGAAAATTGGGCATGTTGATGGGTCTATTATCATGCCTTAGGCAGCTCAAAAATTTGAAGTGAACTGCATGTAGGTAAGCTTGTCGTCCCTCACAAGTGAAATATTTGATAATAAAGACTGCACATTGCTTATAGGTTTCAGGCAGAGACAACTTGTTAGTGCCCTATTTCTTGTTGACCTCCAATGGCGGGTCTATGTGAAAATTAAATTGTGCCCTTGCTATTGTTAGGTTAAATTTTTCCAAAAATTCCTCACCTTCTTGCAGTAATCTTATTACCTAAGCCACGATTGATTGTGAAAATGGTACCTTTAATCCCTTGAAAGTAGCCACCCGGTCATGGAGTGTGCTTAAGAACTGTAATGCCACCTCTTTGTCTTGGTTGGTCAACTTAAGAATATAATCAATCCATCCCCTGGCTTGGAACAACGGCATGCAAACTTGACTATTTAGCAGAATGTCATGAACCGTGGGTTCACAATGAACTAAATCTCCACCCATGTTCGAAGGGTATGAAAAACACACAAACAAGATTACACAAGCAATGCATAGATTTGCACAAATTATATCAAACAAGTTTGCATAGAAAATTGAAAAAAAGGTGAATCTGTAGGTATTTGCAATGATGGAAAGTTCTGGACTTCAATATTTCAAGTGCTATATGGGGAAATGAATATGAATCTATCTCATCTCAAGAATTGAACTATTCATCATTACTCAACAGACGTCCGTATGGACACCTTGGCTTATGTGTGCGAAACAAAATTGCTCATTTTGAGGTTGTCCATCTCATAGGCTGAATTGGTGATATTTGTGCAAAAAGGGTACAACACTTTAAAAGTTTAAAAACATAGCATTCAATATATACGTGGTTATATAAAACAAATCACAGATTTCCCCCCAACTTAAGTACACAAATGGTCCCACATGTACACATATGATGAGAGCTACGAGAATAAAAAACTTATAAATGAATTAAACGCCAAGGATAGTACACACACCTGATGACGTACTGGTGGCTCCACGAAATCACCATCCAATGATGGGAAATAAAATGATTTGGATGGGTGGCAAATATGTAATAATGAAGTGAAATGAATATTTATTGCGGAGAAAGGTACTTTCCAGAGGAAAGTAATTTATTATGGAATGTTGCGAACATGGCTCAAAGGGAAGAATGAATATGAGCGAGGTGCTCATATCCATTAGCTATAGGAGGGTCGTGAACTTTAGCATACTCAAGTTGCTGCAGGTACTCCACCTTGCTATGGGGCTTATGGTATAACTTGAGGCGGTGGCCATTAACCAGTAACTTGAAACAAATGGGGTCAACAGTAGACAACTATACAGCACCATTGGAAAATACAATGACAATTTCATAAGGCCCTAACCAGTGGGTTTAAAACTTACCAGGAGCATGCTGATAATGGGAGTCATAGAGAAGAGCCCAATCACCTACATAAAACCGTTTGTCTTTGATGAACTGGTCATGCCAAAGTTTATGTTGCTGCTGAACCAACTCAGTATTAGACAAAGTAGATTTATGATATTCATCTAGATTTTTCAATGTGAGAACTCGCTCCTTCTGTGCTACAACAAGGTCAAGGTTGAGCTCCAATGCTGTCCACAATGTCTTATGCTCAAACTCGACAGGCATCATAGCTGTCTTTCCATAGACTAATTGGAACGGAGTGAATCCTATAGTAGATTTATAAGTAGTTCAGTAGGCCCACAATGCTTCAGAAAGTTTGGCTGCCCAATCCTTCTTGTGAACAACTACAGTCTTAGTAAGAATGGCCTCTAGTTCTCAGTTAGTGACTTCAACCTGACCATTGGCCTGTGGATGATAAGGAGAGGACTTGCCATGGCAAATTTTGTAGTCCTCCATCAGAGCAGCTATAAGGTTGGAAGTGAATTGCACACCCTGATCAGACACTATTTCTTTGGGAACACCAAATCGAGTAAAGATGCATTCATATAAAAACTTGGCAACATTGGTATCCCGTGGATGCTTCATTGGTTTAGCCTCGGCTCACTTGGTAACATAGTCAGTGCAGACAAGGATATAGGACTTATCATGAGAAGAGGAGTCAATGGGACCTACGAAGTCAATGCCCCACTTATCGAAGGGTGTGACCACCACCTGAGGCTGTAGGGGCATTTCATCTATCTTTGTAGGCTGCCCCATGTGTTGGCACTGATCACATTTCTTGGTGTACTGAGCTGCATCTTTGTGGAGGGTCAGCCAATAATATCCTGTAGTCAAGATCTTGAAAGTCGTACATTTTTATACGAAGTGGCTGCCACATGGCTCATCATGACATTCCTGGAGGATTTCATAGGTTTCATCTTCCTGAATGCATCTATGCATAACCTATTCTGGACCAATATAAAACATGAAACCAACAATCCAAGAAAAATTGAAACTTTTCTCTACCAGTAATCTGCACTCCTTTAAAGAAAATTGAGCTGGTGTCCTACCCGTGGTGAGGTAATTGGTGATATCAACATACCATGGATTCTGGGCTATCAATAGAAATAGATGTTCATCTAGAAATTTTTCATCAATTATTGTAGGATCATTAGGAACATGCAAGCGAGAGAGAAAATCAGTGACAACATTGGCTTTCCCTGGCTTGTCGATGATTATGATGTCAAATTCCTGCATGAGGAGCAACCAATGATCCAATCTTCCTGAGATGGCTAGCTTATTCATTAGGTACCGAATCATGGAATGGTCTATATGGACCAAAATCTCATAACCAGTGATGTAATGCCTAAACTTATTTAGAGCATAAATCACTGCAAGAAACTCCTTTTCGGTCACCGTATAATTGAATTTTGCACCCTGTAGATTCTTACTGATATAATAAATGGCATGTTTGATTACATCTTCTTGTTGGCCCAAACTACTCCTATAGCATAATCAGAGGCATTAGTATGAATGTGTAATGGCAATCCCCAATTTGGCCCACGCAACATTGGTGTGGTTGTCAAAACTTCCTTAAGCTACAGGAAGGATTTTTCACAATCAAAATTCCAAGAAAAATTAGAATCCTTCTTCAGCAAATTATAGAGGGGCGCTGCAATTTGGCTAAAATCCTTTATAAACCTTCTATAGTATCCAACATGGCCGAGGAAACTCCAGACATCTTTTTTCTTTTTCTGTGTGGTCAGAGTAGTGATGACTGAAATCTTGGTTGAGTCTACCTAGATGCCATGTGAGGAAATAAAATGTCCCAAAACAACACCTTCCTCCATCATAAAGCACTTCTCACTATTGAGAGAGATTGTATTCCTGGCAGTGCTTGAGGAATTTCTCCAAATTGAGCTTGGCTTCTGTAAAGGTGTTCCCATAAGTGGTGAAGTCATCCATATAGATCTCCATACAATCAGCAGATATGTCAGAGAAAATACTAGTCACAGCCCGCTAGAAAGTGGCCAAAGCATTACACAAACCAAATGGTAAGATGGACTATGAAAAGGTCCCCCAAGGACAAGTGAAATTTGTTTGCTCCTTATCCTCAGGAGCGATTTGAATCTGATTGTAACCACTAAATCCATATAAGGAAAAATACTTCTTGCCTGCCAGATTATCTAAGACTTGATCAATAAAGGGCAAGGGAAAATGATCCTTCTTGGTGGTTGTATTCAATTCCCTATAGTCAACATAGACTCTCCATTTACCCCCTTTCTTAGGCATAATGACCAAGGGTGAAACCCATTGGCTATCAGAAATGGGGTAGATGAAGCCAGTGTTGAGCAAATTCTGTAGTTCAGTTTTGACTATGTCACACAACACAGGATTAACTCACCGCTGAGGCTGGCATACAGGTTTATAATCTGGGCTAATGTAGATCTTATGAGTATAGAGTTTGGTATCTAATCCTCTCATGTTAGTGTAATCCCAGGAAAAATCTTTTTGATGTTCCTGTAGCAATACTGGGATATCCTTCTGGTGAGAGGGTGTCAAAGTACTACTAATATTTAACTCCTTACTCGGGCTAACTTCAACCTAAATTACCTTGTCTACCATTGTGATTAGGTCAACTAGAAGAGAAACCATTTCATGAGGCAATAAAGAATGAAGGAAGCGGGAAGATACATAGTAGGAACATGTATGTGCAGGTGGCAAAATAGGTTCCAAGATATAGTCAGACTGCGAGCACCACTGAGGACTGCGACCATATTCATTTGTAACAATGGATTCAAGTACCTCATCATCCTCTTTAGCAGTTAAAAAGGGGTCTCTATCAATGGCCATGAGCCGATGGATTGAGTTGGTTTCTAGATAAAGATCTTACAATTCTGGCCATATGACATCTTCATCTTGCAACATAGGTTGAGCAGGGGAGTAGAGGGTCAAGTTTTTGGTATGGACTCCATTGGAAATTGTCATCTTTCCCGACTGGCAAGCTATCAAGGAATCAACAGTGGCTAACCATGGTCATCCTAAAATGAGAGGATACCCACCCATATCAGCTTTAGGGGATACAACAGCAAATTCCACTAGATACTCCAAGAATGTAAGGTAACTAGGACATCTTCTATTACCTCATATGGTTTAACGGTAGAGCTATCAGCTAGTTGCAAAATGGTTGGTGTATCATGGAGGCCAGCAATGTTTAAATGGGAGAATACTTCTTTGGTCATGACATTGATAGACGCACCCAAATAAACTAGGGCATTTGGGACTTGGATACCTTAGATGGTGACTGTAACCATTGGACTCCTAGGATCAAAATACTTGGGAATAGTCAACTTTTCTGACATAAGGTTAGAGAGCTGGCCAACAACATGAATGGTTTTTGGATCCTTTTTCTTCCTGCCTTGTTGTTTTATGCAGGCTTCTTGTATGGCTTTAGTGTAGACTGGGACTTCTTTAATAGCATCCAGTAAAGGTATTTTTACTATTATCTATTTGAATTGGTCAAGCAAGTTTGCTATTGTGTGGTTTACTATAGGTTCAGCTTGATTGGCTAACCTTTGGGGAAATGGGGGCGCTTTGGCTACAGGTGTAGGCACATCTTCATGGTCAACAGGTGGTTCTTCAGCCTTTGTTATTACAGGTGGTTGAGGTGATGGAAGTGTGGTCCCTGATCTCAGATGGATATCATTTAAGACATAGCTTTTTTGCTGAGTGATTGGCTTGTTATTGGGATTGGGATTAGGCTGTGCTAGTAGCAGTGTTTTCTTAGGAGGGTTATTAGCAGCTACAAGAGGAGGCTTTAAGGCTTGTTGCTGAGGAGGAGGCATCAATGTTTGCTGATGGGATGGATTATGCCATTGACTAGGTTGTTGCCACCCATATTGAGGTTGTTTTCAACCTTGGTGGGGTTGCTGCCAACCTTGCTATAGTTGCTGCCACCCTAGGTGGGGTTGTTGCTAACCCTGCTGAGGTTGCGGCCAACCCTGCTGAGGTTGCAACCATCCTAGCTGGGTTTGCTGCCAACCTTGTTGGGGTTGTTTCCCATATTCATAAAATTATGCCATTGACTATTATTATTGAAATTTTGAAGAGGATCCTGTGGCATACCTGGTCTTGGGGCCTAGGGCCTGTGTTGAACAACATAGAGCACCTCTCCATTTTCATCAATGGCTTTGAATTTGGTGGGCACCGACTGTGTCTCCAAATTTGCAACGGTCTTACACTTGTAGCTCCTCTTCTTTTCTCGACAATATGGACAGTATTCAGCTAGCACAACATCAACATCTTCTTTCTTTCTCCTTGCATGCATGGTATATATCTGAGTAGCACATCTTTAATGATGTGCTTCTTGAAGTCAGAGAGAAGATTAGATAGCTCCACTTTTGAAACCCCAGAACCAGTAGATTTCTATGGGAGGTCTCTTATTTCCCTACCCTTCTTTATAGTGGCCTAGGAGTAGTTCAAGAAGATATTCTTGATATCATTCCAAATTTTCTGTGTAATGTCACCACCAATGATCAGGTCCAGAGCTGCAATGCTCCCTTCATTGACACCTTTGAGAAATAGGTGTTTCTGAGATTCTTCATTCAATTGATGTTGAGTGTTGTGTTGTAGATTGAACATGAACCTAGAGACATAATCCTCCAGGGTCTCATCCTCTTTCTGGGTCATCCTAAAGATATCATTACCTTTCAAGTCACACCCTCGATAGTACTCTTTGTATTTGGAAAGAAACATGTTGCTCATAGCAGCCCAATTTGCTACAGCATTGGCACCGAGGCTCATAAAACATCTCAGAGAAACTTCCTTCAGAGTCGACGGAAACAACTTGAGCTTGTGTGCATCAGTTGTATAGTCATAGCTTCTGCAAAGGACATTGAACTCGAAGAGGAAGGTCTCAGGGTCTTTGATGATGAGGCCATAGAATTTAGGAACTGCCATAGAGGGTATGTTCTTCAAATTTTGGTTTCCCTGTTGAGGAGGAATGGGGAAAGGGAAGGTTGGTTGAGCCATCCTTGGAGGAGACCCTGGATGCCACAGTAAATCTTTTGGTTCAGAAAAAAGATCATCAAGATTGTCAGGACTCTTCAGATGAGGATGAAGATGATGGGAAGTGGTCAAATGTATCAGCAAACATGTTCTCAAATTTTTCTTCAACTGCTTTGTTTGCAACTTGGGGTTCCTCAAATTTAGGGTTAAAGATATTGCTAAATAAGTCAAGAGGTCCAACCTGATAATTCTAAGGGAGAAAATGCCTAAGATGATCGCTTCTCCTATGCATAAAATTAAGGGCTAAACTAAATCTAAGACAATGATGCTAGGGTAGACTAGATTGACACCATTTCCTGGCAGCAATGCCAAAAATGACTGCTCTTTATAATACCTTTGTATTTAAGGATTATGCATCCTTCCTACTATAAATAATATGTCGATCTCATTAAATTATTGACCAAGGAACGTAAGCTTTGAAATGGCATCAGAAAATTATATGCTCTATTCTACTATAAAAGTCATTACTAATTAGGAAATAGAAAATACTAAAATGAAACTAAACTCGGAAATGGAATCAACAGCTTAATCTAAAGGTAGAAGAACTTGCTGAAATAGTAAGCTAACTCTTTGTCTATGCTGCAAGAAATAGTAAACTAGCTAACTACCTATGCTACAGGAATAACCACTGGTGCTGTTACGAATGGCTACAGGAGAAACAAGGTCCTAATTACTTCAAATGACTTGCAACTACTTTCTACTAAACTATGAATTAGTTTCACCTCCCATGTGGGCCCCCACGGAAGATTGAATGAACAAGAACTTGGAAACTAAGAATTGAAGCTCTCATTGATCATTCATAAAACATGGATTACAAAGGATGCAAACAATAAGATTGTATTTCTCTCACTGGATTATAAAAAGGTTCCTGTAATACTAACTCTCCTCCTGGAATCAGAACTTCCAGATTATTTAACAACTTTTCAAACAAACTCCTATAAACTAGGATCCCCCAACATCTAGGATATGGAAATCATTAAGAAACATGATCAACAAATTTAACTGCAAAAACAAACTACATTTAATCATATATGAAATCTAGGAATGCACCGCTGCTATATTTACTCCATCGTGGCCGCTTTTCAGCTAAGACTTATCTGCAACATGAACTATTCTCATCCGCGTGTAGTGGAATCATCATGAGCCCCGCAACAGTTGGCCTTTTCATGGCATCACTCTATTCTTCAATGTTGACTCCTTCCTTTGTCATGGATCCACCATTTTTGCAAAAGGTTAGCATGTACACATATCCAAGACAAGAATCCATAATAAGTTTCTTACTAACTTGCTCTCATCACATGGCTACAGGAAAACCACCCGACTTAAGGTAGGGCAAAAAGACATCATATTTAGTTCCATATACCCATGTAACATAGAGAAATTATATTTATAAACTCAAAACATTTCACACATATTTGCATACACATAATGAAAGTATATGAAGTTCTCAAAGTTTAGCCATAAAACATATGAAACTTGAAACTATATAGGCCTTACATTGGCCTCATCACTGACTTTAAAGACAAATTTCTTTGTGATGTTGTTGAAATGGATGCCTCCCACATCCTTCTAGTCAGGCCTTTGTAGTATGATGTATATTCCACACACCATTGTAGGAAAAATACCTACTCCATCACTAAAGAAGGGAAAACATTCACCATGAATCCCCTGCCTGATACCAAAACAGAGAAAGAACCTACTGTCATAACCATGGGGGAGAAAGAAATTTTAAAAGTTTTAAAAGAACCTAAAACTAAAGCTTTTGTCCTAATATCCAAGCCTAAGGATAGTATAAGGTATGATAATGATGATCCTATACCAAATGAAGTGAAGGAATTGCTCACAAAATATAGTGATGTCACTATCAATGATCTACCCAAAACCCTCCCTCCCTTAAGAGATATCAGTCACCAAATATAATTGATACTTGGTTCCTCCTTGCCTAACAAGGCCCCATAGAAAATGACACCAATTTAGCATGCAGAGATTGCAAGGCAAGTCAATGAATTGTTAGAGAAGGGACTAATTCAAAAGAGTCTCAGTCCATGTGTTGTCCCATCGGTTTTAGCTCCTAAAAAGGATGGAAAGTGGAGATTTTGTACTGACAGCAGAGCCCTAAACAAAATCACTATAAGATATAGATTTCCAATTCCAATAATGGAAGATCTTCTCAACCAATTAGGCACTTCTTGTTATTTTACAAAGATTGATTTAAAATTAGGCTATCACCAAATTAGGATAAAGCTAGGTGATGAGTGGAAGACAACATTTAAGACAACTGAGGGTTTGTTTGAGTGGCTTGTTATGTCATTTGGCTTGAGTAATGCTCCTAGTACATTCATGAGACTCGTGAATGAGGTCTTCATTGATTTTATTGGAAAGTTTTTGGTCATATATTTGGATGACATTTTGATTTATAGTCATAGCAAAGAGGAACATCTTGATCATGTTGAGCAAGTTTTGAAGAGACTCCATTAGCACAAGTTAGTGATTAACTTGGAAAAGTTCATGTTCATGAAGAAGGAACTTGTCTTCTTAGGATTTGTTATCTCCCAAGGCACCCTCAAAATGGATCTAGAGAAGGTTGTAGCAATAGTCAACTGGCCTCCACCAAAGAACCAAGGTGATGTTAGAAGTTTTCATGGTTTAGAAACTTTTTATAGAAAGTTTATTAAGAATTTTAGCCATGTGTGTGCTCCTATGTTGGACACAATAAAGGGTGGAAAGAAGACCAGATTTAAATGGACGAAAAAAGATACAAATGCATTCCAATTTCTCAAGAATAGAGTGGAACAATATCCAATCCTAGTGCTCCCAAACTTCAAAAAGGTATTCACAGTTGAAACAGATGCAAGCAACTTGGCTATAGGTGTTGTCTTGAGCCAAGAAGGTAAGGCTATAGCATTTTTCTTATAAAAATTGAATGATGCCAAGAAGAGGTATTCTACTTATGATTTAGAACTTTATGCAATGGTACAAGCCCTAAAAAAGTGGAGACACTACTTACTCCCTAAAGAATTCATTGTTTATACTGACAACCATGCACTAATTTTTCTAAATAGTCAGGAGAAGCTCGGAGTCAAACACATCAAATGGATGGAGCATTTGCAGGCATATACCTTCAACATAAAGCATAAAAAGGGAGTGGTAAAAAAAGTGGCTGATGCCTTAAGCAAAAGGGTCACATTGATTGAAGAAGTACAACTTCAGAGTGTAGGGATTGATTCCCTAAAACACCTATATGCTGATGATCTAGAATTTGGAGAAGTTTTTGATGTATGCACTAAAATGGTTGGCAAATACCATACAATTTTTTTTGATTTTCTGATTTAGAATGGACTCTTGTTTAAAGGAGCCCAATTTTGCATTCCTAAATGTTCCATGAGAACAAATATTATTAAGGAGAAACATTGTGGTGGCTTAGGAGGACATTTTTGGATAGATAAGACCACTGATTTAGTGAAAAGAAGTTATTTTTGGCCAAAGATAGGGAATGAAGTCAAGAAGTTTGTTGAATGTTGTACTATTTACCAGCAAGCAAAGGTTGTATCCACTAACCAAGGGTTGTACCAACCCCTACCAATTCCCTCTAGGCCATGGGAATCAATTTCAATGGATTTTGCTATGGGTTTGCCAAGGACAAAGCAGGGTTATGATAGTGTTTTTTTCATTGTGGACAAATTTGGTAAAATGGTGCACTTTTTTCCTTGCAAGAGCACAAATGATGCTTCCCATATAGCACGTCTATACTTTAAAGAAGTGGTTAGGATCCATGGTCTACCTCAAACCATAGTCTCTGATAGAGATGTGAAATTTTAGGGTCACTTTTGAAGGACACTCTTCAAGAAATTGGGTACAAATCTGACTTATAGCTCAGCATACCACCCACCAATAGATGGGAAAATGGAGGTGGTAAATAGATCTCTTGGAAATCTCTTGAGATGCCTAACCAAATAGTACACCCAAAGTTGGGACATGATCCTACCACAGGTAGATTTTGCATTTAATGACTCCATGAATAGATCCACTGGAAAGACACCATTCCAAATAGTGTATGGACTGTATCCTAAAGGCCCATTGGATTTAGTAGAGTTACCATCTGATTTTAGAGTTAGTGCACAAGGAGAGGAACTAGCCAAACTGATCTCTAAAGTGTAGATAGAAGTGAAAGAGTCACTACAATAGTCAACTATGAAATACAAAGCACAAGCAGACAAGAGAAGGAGAGAAGTTCATTTCAAAGTTGGAGATAAGGTATGGGCATACCTAAGGAAGGAGAGACTCCCTAAAGGCAGATATTCAAAGTTGCACATGAAGAAAATTGGACCTTGCACAATCCTCACCAAGATGGGTGAAAATGCATATGAAATTTATTTGCCCCCTACTTTACTAATTTCTCCTATTTTTAATATTGCAGACCTCACTCCTTACAAGTGTTTTGTAGACATTAATAATGTGCAGGCATCACAAGTTAAAGATGATGGAGACTATGTGACAGATCTCCCAGCATGCAAAAAAATGGAGTTAGACAAAATTTTGGAATCCAAAGTATTGAAGCAGACAAGGAAGAATAAGTACATGTAGTACTTAGTGAAATGGAAAGGACTCCCTCTAATAGATGTTACCTGGATGACAGAGGACCAGATCCAACAACATGGAACCATTGTTGGCCAGTTTTCCTCAAGTGGGAACTTGAGTTCAAATCTCATGGGGAGTATGGTGCAAGAACACCCTGAATGAACCAAGTGTTCCTATTTAACCTAGGGGTTCCCTTAAGCTCCTTAGAGGCCTTTAGTGATGTTAAGACATTGGGTTAATCACTGGACGACCTTGTAAGGCCATAGTTCCAAGTTTGGCACCTTATGAGCCCTTCGTTAACTATTGGTTATTAATGGTCCAAAACCATAGGAATATTTTGTTTTTAGGTTTTCCATGTTTGGATCCACTAGGGATCATAAAAATAACATTGTGACCAAGTTTGGTCATCAGATTTGCAAAATTGCAAAATATGTAAAAGTTGCTCAAAAGTTGTCAAGCAACTTTTGAGCAAACTTAACAACTTTTTGAAAAACAAATCCCAAATGGTAAAAATGATTCAAATATGTTATGTAACCATTGGGAGTGCCTAAAAAATCCATTTTAGGTGGGTGTTAGGCTAATCATGTAATTTGGCCTTTTGAAATCAATAAATATAACCATTTTCCTGTATTCCTGAGAAGTAGTCTTTGTGTAAGGTCGTTACGGATAGAAGGACATGAAATTCTAACATAGAGGGTTATTTTTGTGAATCTTATTTCATTTTCCTTTGGTCTCATGTGTTTATCAATTTTAGTTTGAAAGTTATCAAATTTGCAAACTCACTGCCTGGTTTGTAGGCCCTAAATCAGGGTTTAGGAAATAATTGAGTGTATTTCACTTTTCCACCATTGGAATTCAATGACCCTTGGTTGAAAGTATGTTTACATGATGATATTCAAGGTTCTGTAGGATAGGTTCTCCAAAATGTAGGGAGATGGAGCTACAATGATGCCCTAGGTGTATATCCTTATGTATGCACCAATCCAGAATTAGGATAGCAATCATAACTCTGGTTTGGGGATTCATCAGAGGCTCTAATTTAAAGGACGATACCCTTGTACGCACCCTCACATGATCCAATCATTATTTTGGAATTTGGATGCATCCTAAAGGCACTTGTAGTGTAAGTGGAGGCCTAATTATAGAAGCAATTTTGGGTGTCATCCTATCTCTTTCTCATTTCTATGTTCTAGGGTTTGAGTCCAAATTCCTATGCCATAAAGGGTTTTTGAATCCCTAATTTTTTAAGGGGGTTATGTGGAAGAATCTCATTTAAGATCAATTTTCCTTCAGGAAAAGGCTATAAGCCTAATCTTGGGTTTGTGAAGCAACCATGTCACATGGGTTGCAATTGAGTGAAATAACCATTGGAACTAAATTTTAGGGACCTAAATAGACCACACCTAAGATCATAGGTCACCCCTGGTCCTATAAGTCATTTCTGGGGTAATATTGAGAATTTGGGTCAAGTGCTTGTGAAGCCAACCTTGGTAGTTGGTGTTGTAGGATTGGTGAAACCTAGTGATTAGGTTGCCCTTGGATTTTTGTGGTTGTGATAACCTTAACCAAGTCCTTTCCCACACTTTTGATAAGTGTGAAGTACTTTGGCCTTGAAGAGTTGGTGTTTGGGGTACATTTCCCTATTTTGAGCCATTTGGAGGCTTCCTACTGCCCACTTTGCATCAATATGATATCACAGAAAACCCCTGTTAGAAGGTAAAAACTACGGTGGGTATGGCACCCACAAAATATTCACTATCTGCAGATTGGAAGGGGTCACTTAAGGCTTACAATTTGATCACTTCCTATGATCTAGCCTATTAGGAGTATCTGTGGAGACCGGTTAAGATCTACTCTTCTAGGAGCTTTTGCAACACTGTTTAGTGTACACTTGGTTAACAGATTTACAATAGGATTATTAAATCCACCTTCCTTGAAAGGATTTCTTCTATTTGCTACACTTATTAGAATGCACACAAAAATACTCATTGACCTAAGTGTATGCAATCTAACTATTGCTAATTACAGATCCATTACAAGTCACATGTATATATGTATCACCTATTGTGATTGATGAATACATATGTTACTTGGTAGCCTATGTTCTTGGTTCTTGATAACTAAATTCATCTTTTGATGTTCTGCTTCTTGAAACTCTCGGTCTGATCCATAGATGTGCACATTGGCTACATTCATCCTCTCCTCTATAATATAGAATGATTGAAACATCTATTTATAAGATAGATTGACCTAATTAAGTTTCACAAATAAGAAAACTCACTCTATGATCATAGGTTTACAACTTGATCTTGATCTCCTAGTCTGCATGTTTTCAATCAGTTAGATTGATTAAAACAATTACAATAATGTTTCTTTTCCCTTAAGTAATGGTTTTAAAACAAAACAAATCTCTATAAATAGAATATGAGTGTTTTATCTGACATGGAAGTCAGATCCTCTTTTTCCAAGATGTAACTGACTTTTAGTGTCTGATGCTTGATTTTCTCTAAAATCAGTTTGACAGTCTTTCAGGTTGCACTGTGTTTGTTCTTTTGGTTTGTACTGTGTTTTCTTATTGGGTTCCTCTGTCAGTTTCCTCCTGTCGGGTTCCACTTTATCATCTTTGGTTTGCACTTTTGGTTAACACTGTAAAATCGTGTCGTCAGTTTCCTCCTTGCTTAGCATTTTTGGTTTGAACTGAAAAACCTGACTTTCAGTGTAGTGTAGCCGATATTTTATACAAATTTTTTTCTCATTGCATACTAATAGAAAAAATTTATGTTTATCAAATTATCAATGAGATTTTTTTATCCCTATTAGGGGAATGGATGTAGTTTTGGATGTACAATGGCTTAAACAGTTAAGAACAATATCTTTTGATTTTCAAGACTTTTCCATGTCTTTTAGGACATAGGAAAAACTATGAAATTTTAGGAATAAAATCATTACCAAGTTAAATAATTAGCTCCCATAATATGGAGACCTTCCTAAAGAAAGGTTCTTATAGTACAGGGTCACAATTATATTTTTTAGAACAAAAATATATGATAACTCAAGATCAACCAATCATTCAAGAGATTATCCAACACCATCAATAAGTATTTCCAAAATTTAAATTTGTACCTCTAATTGGATCTAATACAATCATTATAATAAAATCTAATATAATCATAACATTGAATTAATACCAAGTAAAATTATCCATCCCAAAAAATCATATTTATTCATGTGTTTATGCTTAACAAAAAAGAATAATCCATGGAAAATATTCTCACATTACAAGAATTTAAATGCATTCACCCATAAAGACATTTTTGGATCTCAAAATATGGTCAATGAACCTCCTATATTTCACCTTTCTTAGGTTAAAATCAATTCCCTCTTCAAATTTTAGTCACTGCAACAATCTCTAGAAGGAACTATTCTGCCTCCTTCAAGTTTGAAAAAATGTGTTTTAGAGATCCCACTTTTCTATCATTATTAAATTCTTGGTGGCTTGATCTTCCTTTCATTCTAGGTTCAAGGTTGTTTCATCTGAATAGGAAACTATCCCTCATTAGATTAAATATCAGCTTTTGGAATAAAAATATTGTTGGAGATTTGCCTTTGATCCAATGTTGACTGTATATTTGTCATTGATGACAACATATAGTATGCAATAGTGTCCTATATGTAAATCTCAGTATGGATATGTTGGAGCCTTGCATGTTTATTTTTATGTTGTAGAAATATTCATTATTTTATGTTCATAGGTGAAGATTCAGTTGTGCAGTTGAAGTTGAGCTATGGTAATCTATTTGCCAGTTACAGTTTCAGGAGATTGTTTATTAAGAGTAGGCAGTATTTATAGTGTTTCTTTAGTTGCACCTATCATTTGGATATGCGTGTTTGGATTCATTTTTAGTTATGATTTCAGAATGTTTGGTTAAGATTGCTTAACATGTTTCATCTAGAGAGTGAAGTTTGAGTTAATTTGGTGGAGTTGAGTGTGTGAAGTGATGCATCTACTCATCTTGAGTTTCACAGTTCTATTTGTGGTGCATGCTTAGTTTGGCCAATGGAGAAGTTGTTGAAGAGTTTCCTACAAGCCAACTTGATCATATATTTGGAGGAGGATACTTATAGCATATCATTTATGATCGCCATTTTTGAGAATGTGGAGAAAGTAGCAGAGTAGAATGTTTTATGTATTGGGCCAGTAAAGCTATATCATTCATCAGTTGAAGATCTATGTGAAGAAGCAGAGAGTGTATATAATTCACTCGAACTAATCAAGATAGCAGGTCTAATTCATAGTTCAATATCAAATATAGTGTATATCTATTGTGTAGAAGGTCGCAGCCTTCATCATTTGAGTAGTGTGCTCATAGATAGTGTTTCCTCACCTCTAACAGGGTTATTCGTAAAAGACTCCTAACAGGGTCCAACCTTTGACTAGGTCACTATACATAATGCATTGTAAATATCAACTCCTAATAGGGTTGTAGGATCTTCTAATAGGGATTATTATACACTAGTGCAATTCTTTGTGGGTGCTAATTCGCACCAGGGTTTTTACCTATTTTGGGTTTCCCCGTAACCAAAATTGTGGTGTTATAATCTGTGTTATATTATTGTGTTTATGCTTAATGTTATTCTATACTTAATTGGATAAAGAATTGAATCTTGTAGATAACTAATTCACCCCCCCTCTCAATTATCTCTTGGGACTATTCCTAACAATTGGTATCAGAGCCAAGTGCCTTGGAGAGAAAGTTTAACAACTTGAAATTGATCTGATGGCATACTTTAGAAAAGAGAGTCCTAAGTTTGATGGAGAGAATTATCTTGAATAGAAGAACAAAATGATAACACATTTGCAGTGTGTTGGTTTTGAGATTTATGAAGAAGCTACTCAAAAAGTTGATGTTCCTTCTTTAAAAGAGCTTGCAGAAGAAGATTCTACTGTTAAACAAAAGGAAGTATTCACCCAAAATTCAATTGCCAAAGAAGCCCTTATAAGTGCCTTATCTGACAATGAGTTTTATGAGATTAAGAAAGTTGATAGAGCCTATAGAATATGGAAGTATCTAGAAGACATGTTTGAAGGAGATATCCAAGAAAATAGTGCACGCAGAAAGACATGGAAAAAGAGATATAATAATTTAGAGATGCTACCTGAAGAAAACATCAGAGCATACAATCACAGGTTTAATGAAGCAGTTGTAGGAATCAGAAACAATGGTGGATAAATTACAGAGGAAGACATAATGGATAAATTGGTGACTACACTGACAACAGATTATGAGAGCAAGATAAACATCTTAGATGAGACTATGCAATTTTTTAAAGACTTCAAGAGAGAGACCTTGATCAGCAAAATTTCAGCATTTGAGATATCAAAATTGAAGACAGAACCTAAAATTGAAATAGCCTTCAAAGCCTCAGTCTGTGGTAAGAAATCCTTGAACACTTCTGGTAATTTTGATAATGAATATGAGGATAAAGAACTAGAAGAATTCATTGCTATGATTTCTAAGAAAGAAAGAAAAGGAAAAGGAAAATATGATGGACAATTACCATTAAAACTATTTTCATACAACAAGGTTGGTCATTTTGCATTTAAGTTCCCTACAAGAGTCAAGAAGTAAAAAACCAATTTCAAGCCTAAATATACAAAGGAATGCTACTATGCTGAAGATGGAGTGATAGATGAAGATTTAGGAGAAGATGAAATTGGATTCATTGCAATTGAACGTATGGAAAAAATGTTTGATGAAATAGACATTGAAGATGAAAAGAAAGCATAGGAGTTGGCATTAATTTCCCAAGATGACATCAAAATAGACTGGATCATTGACAACAGGTGTTCACATCACATGACAGGAGACAAAGATAGATTTTTACATCTAGATAAATACAAAGGTGGTATGGTTAGATTTGGAGACAACACTCCTAAGCCTGTCATAGGTAGAGGAGCCATCACTTTAGATGGAAAGAAAAACACTGATGATGTTCTATATGTTGATGGTTTACATCATAACCTACTAGGTGTTGGGTAGTTTCTTGACAAAGAATATCAGTTGGAATTCAAAAACAACAAGTGCATCATTAATAAAAAAAAAAGGAGTTATTATTGCATCAGGTTCAAAGACTAAAGGTAATGTTTTTCAGCTCAATTCTGAAGCAAGTTGTTTTGTTGCAAAAGTAGATGATAGTTGGTTATGGCACAAAAGATTATTTCATATCAATTTTGACAATATAGTAAGCATAAGCAATGCAAAGGAAGTAAGAGACCTTCCCAGTATTGCAAGACTAGTTGATACTATGTGCAGGGAATGTGTGATGGGAAAGCATGTAAGGAACTCATTCAGAAGTAAACAAAACTTAGCAGAAAAAAAATTGGATCTAGTGCATACAGACTTATGTGGACCTACTCAAACAAGATCATACTATGGTGAAAGGTACTTTATTTTGTTTGTTGATGATTATTCCAAAATGATTTGGGTTGTGTTCTTAAAAGATAAATCTGAAGCATTTGAGAAGTTCAAAATATTCAAAGCTAAAGTTGAGAATGGGTTTGGATTAAAGATAAAATGTCTAAGATAGAGGAGGAGAATTCACCTCTGACAAATTTTATGAGTATTGCAAAGAACATGGGATCAAAAGATAGCTAAGTGCACCTAGAACCCCTCAACAGAATATAATTGTAGAAATAATAAATAGGAACATACTTGACACAGCACGCACTATCATGATTGAAGGAAAAGATACACACACCTATTGGAGAGAAGCAATGAATACTGTAGTCTATACTATCAACAGAATTCAATTATGGCCAGGCATAGAGAAGACACCTTATGAACTTTGGTTTGGAAATGTACCTACAGTAAAATACTTTAGAATCTTTGGAAGCAAGTGTTACATCAAGAGAGATGATGGTATTGGCAAAGTTGATTCTAGAAGTGATGAAGCTATTTTTCTTGGTTACTCTACCAAAAGAAAAGCTTATAGATGTTTTAACTTGAGATTGAAGAAAATCATTGAAATTACACATGTGAAGATTGATGAGAAGTTTATGATTCAAGAGAGATACTATGATTATGCAGCTATGATTGAAGATGAACCAAGACCTATCAGTAAAGAAATAGTTATTGAAGAAATGTTTGACAACATTGATGTATCATGTAATGACCCTGAACCAAGTGAAGAGGAATAATAGATAACGTATGAGAATGTCACACCTAAAGTTCCAAAATTCACATCTAAATACCATTCAAAAGAAGATATCATTGGACATCAGATCAGTAAAGTTATGACAAGATCTAGAGTAAAAGGTTTAACAGTTGATGAAGAGGTATGTTTACTTTCACAAATTGAAATTTTAAGTGTTGAAAATGCATGTAATGATTCAGATTGGAAGAAAGCAATGAAAGAAGAGTTAGATCTGATAATTAAGAATGACACATAGGAATTGGTCCCTAGACCTTGTGACAAAAATGTGATTGGAACCAAGTGGATATTTAGAAACAAGATGAATGAAGATGGTACAGTGGTAAGAAACAATGCAAGACTGGTATGTAAAGGATATGCGCAGAGAGAAGGTATTGATTACTCTGATACATTTTCCCATGTTTGCATACTAGAAGATATAAAAAAAAATTTAGCTTATGCAACATTCAAGAACTTTAAAGTATATCAGATGGATGTCAAGTCAGCATTCCTGAATTGTGACTTGAAGGAAGATGGTGCAGGAGCACCCTTGAGATGCCATCAAATATGGTGGTCTCTTGTCTTTTTGGTGTGTTAGTGTGTGTAAGACCCTCTAGTAGGGCATTGTAAATACATAAGGTCATGTTGACCAAGATTAGTTTAGATAGGTTTCATTTTATGCTTCATTTTGGTTAGTTTANCTCTTTTTGGCTCTTGTTTAGTGGACTGTCCTTGATGATGTCATCAATGGGCGGAGTGATGTCATGGTGGTACTTAGGGTCCATGGATACCCTAGGTGGTCTAACTAAGGTTAGATAAGGTGGATTGGTAGAGTAAACACTTAGAAAGTGTTTGTTGTCAAAAGATGAAAATGTTGCTATGCAACATTAGCAATTTTTAAAAGTTGCTGACAACTTTTGTTGTCTAGAGGGATTTCGAGGTGTTAAGAGTTTTTTAA
>MU228123.1:1508028-1558922 GCA_018584345.1 Thuja plicata | reverse complement strand
TTGAAGAGGAAGAACTGATTCTTCAAGGTGTTGGAGGGTGGATTGAGGAAGCCCTAGAGGTCCTAAGAGAGACCTATTAATAGTTTCAAGCAAACTCAGAAGGTTACCAAGGAGGCTCCCTATCAGAAGAAGTCTACATAGAATAGCTTGAAGGATTTAATTTATCAAACAAACCTGACATGGTATGCAGACTGAAGAAATCCCTCTATGGACTTAAGAAAGCCTCTATAGCATGGTATGAAAGACTATATGGTTACTTGACGAAGATCAGATTCAAGAAAGGAGCAACAGATTGTAACTTATTCATAAGAGAGACACGTAAAGGATTATTACTTGTTATTTTTTTTGATGACATTATTTTTGGTGGTAAGGAAAAGCTTAGTGCAGATTTTTATAAAGAGATGCAGAGCTAGTTTTAAATGAGCATGATAAGACCTATCAAATACTTTTTGGGATTAAATGTACAACAAACACATAGAGGTATATTCATTAATAATTCTAAGTATGTGAAAGAAATATTGACAAAATTCAAGATGGAAGATTGCAAGCCAGTAAGAACCCCCATGATAACAGGAAGTGAGCTTTCTAAAGATGGTGATTCTACAGTAGTTGACAAGACACTATACAAGTCTATGATTGGAAAACTCATATATCTTACTCAATCTAGACCAGATATTTCTAATGCAGTTGGCATTGTTGGAAGATTTGCAGCCGAACCTAAACAAAATCACTTAATGGAAATAAAAAGAATATTCAAATACTTAAAAGGGACTATAAACTATGGTTTATGGTATCCTAACTCAAAGAATGTAGAACTTCATGTGTATACAGATGCAGATTAGGCAGGTTGTGTTGATGAAAGAAAGAGTACCTCAGGAGGAGCAGTATTTCTTGGAAACATATTAGTTACTTGGACAAGCAAGAAGTAGAATTATATTTCTTAGTCAATAGCAGAAGCAGAGTATGTAGCAACAACATTAAATTGTTATACAATTGTTTGGATCAAGCAGATGATAAAAGAATTTGGAATTCAGATTGATTATCCTATTGTTATTCATTGTGACAACACTAGCACTATCAATATGTCAAAGAACCCTGTGATGCATGCAAAGACAAAACAAATTGAAATAAAATATCATTTTCTAAGAAAGAAAGTTGTAGATAAAGAAGTAAAATTTGATTATGTGAGCACTAAAGAACAATTAGCATACATATTCACAAAGCCTTTACCAAAATATACTTTTGAATATCTTAGGGAGAAGCTGGGAGTAATTCCCTTCCCTGAGTCTGATTATAATTTGTAGCAAGTGCATCAGTCCTTGGTGACTGATGAATGGTTGAATACTCTACCTCAGGAGTAGTACATGTGCCTATTTGTTTTTGGCACCCTTTGCCATTGGTGTCAAAGGGGGAATATATAGTCTGGGGGAGTATACAATCATGAAAAATCAAATGCAATATAATGAGATGTAGTAGTTAACGAGAGTTTTGTTGAGGATATTAAGAAGATTGTAAAAAGAAAGAATAATTTTCGATTGATGGTGTTTTACATATCATATGTTTCCATCAATTTTAAAGGGGGAAATTGTTGGAGATTTGCCTTTGAGCCAGTAGTTGACTGTATGTTTGTCATTGATGACAACATATACTATGCAGTAGTGTCTTGTATGTAAATCTCAGTATGGATATGTTGGAGCCTTGCATGTTTATTTTTATGTTGTAGACATATTCATTATGTTATGTTCATAGATGCAGATTCAGTTGTGTAGTTGAAGTTGAGTTATGATAATCTATTTTCCAATTACAATTTCAGGAGATTGTTTATTAAGAGCCGACGATATTTATATTGTTTCTTTAGTTGTGCCTATCATTTGGATATGCATTTTTGGATTCATGTTTAGTTATGAGTTCAGAATGTTTGGTTAAGAGCGCTTAACGTGTTTCATCTAGAGAGTGAAGTTTGAGTTAATTTGGTGGAGCCAACTATGTGAAGTGACGCATCTACTCATCTTGAGTTGCATAGTTCTATTTGTGTTGTGTGCTTAGTTTGGCCAATTGAGAAGTTGTTGAAGAGTTTCCTACAAGCTAACTTGATCATATCTTTGGAGGAGGATACTTATACAAGATCATTTTTTATCACCATTTGTGAGAATGTGGAGAAAGTAGCAGAGCAGGATGTTTGATGTATTAGGGTAGTAAAGCTATATCATTCATCAGTTGAAGATCTATGTGAAGAATCAGAGAGTGTATACAATTCACTGGAACTGATCAAGACAATGGGTCTAATTCAAAATTCAATATCAGATATAGTGTATATCTATTGTGTAGAAGGTTGCAGCCTTCATCATTTGAGTAGTGTTCTCACGGACAGTGTGTCCTCACCTCTAACCAGATTATTTGTAAAAGAGTCCTAACAAGGTCTGACCTTTGACCAATTCACTGTACTTAATGCATTGTAAAGATAAACTCCTAACACAGTTGTAGGATCTTCTAACATGGATCATTATACACTAGTGCAGTTCTTTGTGGGTGCTAATTCCCACTGTGATTTTTACCTATTTTGGGTTTCCTCGTAACCAAAATTATGTTGTTATAATTTGTGTTATCTTGTTGTGTTTATGCTTAATGTTATTCTATACTTAATTAGATAAAGAATTGAATCTTGTAGATAACTGATTCACCCCCCCCCTCTCAGTTATCTCTTGGGACTATTCCTAACAAATATTTTCAAAAATATCTTTGCTACCAAGACATACATTGCATATCAACTAGATCTAATCAATGAAGAGATTTTCAGTATGGGAATTAATTCCAACTCATTCCATGAGCATAAAAGACTCCAAAAGGAATATGAAGAAATATTAATGAGGGAATAAATCTATTGGATTTAGAAATCTAGGGAGTTCTCGATTAAATATGGGGATATAAATACAACTTTCTTTCATGCCTCAGCTAAAGCTAGAACTACCCAAAATACAGTATGAAGAATCTTAGACCCCAATGGTGCAACTTTGATAGATCCTATTGAGATTAAAAATGAGGGGGTGTGTTATTTCTCTACATTATTTACTGTAGAACAACAATATGATGCTTTGGTGGATGCTAATAGGTCTTAATTGCTAAGCAAGATCCCCCACTTGATCTTGGAGTTGGATAATGTTGCTCTTCTTAGACCTTTCTCAATTGATGAAATCAGTTTTGTGGTCTTTTTAATGGGCACAGATAAGGCTCTGGGCCTTGATGTGTTTACCCCCCCTTTTCTTTCATAAATATTCATTGGGTTTTAAGTTTGGGTTGTGTTGGAAGAGTTTAGGAAAATGAGGGTATTTTGAAATAGGTCGATAATACAGTGATTTCTCTTATCCCCAAAATAAAATACCCCATGCCATTTTCTGACTTCAAACCTATATCTCTTTGTAACACTCTATATAAAATATTCTCAAAGGTAGTTATTAGATTGGCCCTTGTCATTCCCAAAATTATCTCCCAAGAGCAAGGAGGGTTTGTGCCTAGAAAGAAAACATCGAAAGGGGCTCTAGTGGTGCATGAAACTCTGCATACAACTAAGCAAACTAAATTGTAGCCTATGCATATTAAACTGGATATGCTTAAATCATATGATAGAGTGGAGAGTAATTTCCTCCACCAAGTGTTGATAAAGTTTGGTTTCTCTCATCGGTGGTGTAAATGGATTCTAGCTCTTATATCTAGGGAAAAACTATATGTTATCATTAATGGCCAAACATGTGGATTTTTTACTCTTTTCAAGGTATATGACAAAGGGACCCATTATCTCCATATCTCTTCATAATCATGGTAGAGTCTTTAAGTCAGTCAATAAAGGATATTCATAATGATAATATATTGAGAGGTATTAAGTTTCCAAACTCTAATATTAGTGTTACCCATACTCTCTTTGCAGATGACACCTTATTGTTTGGGAAAGCCTCTTTAAGGGAAGCACATACCATCAAAAGAACTTTAGATGGCTATTGTGTTAGCTCGGGTCAAAAAAATCAGTGTTGATGAGTCCAAAATTTTCATCATGAACTACCCCTTGCTAGTTTGTAAAGTTTTTTTTGAGTTTCTATGATTTAAGCAAGAGCCTCTCCCAAGCACATATATTGACATTCCTCTTTTTTTGGGTAGAAATAAAGGCTTATTCTGGGATTACATCATGAAATCTATTTATAGTAGAACTTATTATTGGAAAACACCCAGTTATCCTTTGTAGGTATAATTATTATGATTAAAATAGTCTTGGCAAGTATTCCAAATTATATTATGTCAGTACTTCCACTCCCTAAAGGGATTTTAGCATCCATAGAACAAATTTTTAAAAGTTTTCTTTGGAAAGAAACTAAAGAAGCTCAAGGTAAGATTCACCTATTGGCTTAGGATAAATTTTACACTCCTAAGTCCTTAGGGGGGATGGAATTCATAAGTTAGAGGGAAAAAAATTTGGCATTGGGAGCTAAATTAATAAGGAAAATGTTCTCTAATCCTCATTCAAAGTCAGATGCCATCTTGCAGAAAAAATATCTAGATGATGATAGCCAAGAAAGAATCTTCTCCATATCTAATCCTCCTCTAGGATCCACATGTGGAACTTTGTGATCAAATGCAAAGAGGTGCTTCTTCCCAATCTTACATGGATTATCCATAATGGTGCAAAAGCATATTTCTAGGGTGATTCTTAGAATAAATTTCCTCCTCTAAATACAATTGACTCCCTTGCTAATTCTAAGTATATTTTGACTTTCTTATGGATACCCAAGATCAAAAATTACTTCATTATCTCAAACTCTAATGGGTTTACACAAACCTTGTGGAAAGATCTTGTTGTCATTCCTATTATAGATGATCAGAGAATCAATATTTCTAAGATAATTCAGTAGATAATTATTCACTATAAATATTCTAAAGATCATCTCATTTGGTCCTCCTAACCCTTGGGGAAATACTCATTTAAATAATGCTCCCATGTTATTTCTAGAACTAATCACATTTCAGGGTCAAATATGCGCCGGCTTTGTTGGGCTTGTAAATTTCTTCCCAAGGTTGGATCATTCATGTGGCTTTCTGTTAGTGGCAGAATCCTCACAAGTGATAGATTGGTATGTTTTCATATAACTTCTACCTTCAATTATGTATTATGTGAAACTTAACCTAAAACAAGCAACCATCATTTGTTCCATTATCCTTTTCTCTTAGCTTGTTGGGATTGGCTTAAAGGTAAAATTTATTGGTTTGCACCCCTTGGTGGTGAAATCCATGAGGTTTGTGATTCCTTACTATGTCTTTATCAAGAATTTTTTTTGCTGAAATTTGGGTAGTAACTCCTTCAATTTTAGTGTGGAACATTTGGTGGGAGAGAAATAGGAGAAAGTTTCATAATGAGATTTTCTCTTTAAATGTAATGATTCATAAAATTTAAGATTTTATCTTTGAATCATTAAATGCATATTGCCTTCAGATAAAAAGCTTAGATTCATGTTTTACATCCATTTAATCCAACATTTTGTTGGATTGGGATCAAATTAAGCTACCTTTCAAAGCTAATCTTCTCCTAAAGAAATAAAATAAAATAAATAGAAAGGAGATTAGATGAAAACCCCCACCACTTAACTATTTCAAGTTGAACTTTTATGATGCCTCCAAAGGCAACCTAGACATCTTAGGATGTGGTGTTGTCCTAAGAAACCCAAGTGGGGTCATACTACTAGCTCTTGTTTTTAGGATTCCAGTGGATACAAACAAAATTGTTGAGGCAAGAGCTCTTCTTGAGGATGTTAAGCTTGTTGTTATACATAAGATTGCAAACTTGATAATTGAAGGTGATTCTCATAATATCATTGCAGCCTGTAAAAAGTTTGAATTTCCTAGTTGGAAAATTAACTATATCCTCAATGAATTTTGGTGAGTCATTCCCCCTTTTTGACAAATACTAAGTTCAACATTGCTTTAGGAGATCAAATGGAGTTGCAGATACTTTTGCCAATAAAGGATACCTTATAGATTTAGGAGCCCTTGCCTCCTGGGGAACTGATGAAATGAAAGACTATCACCTAAGAAATGCTCATCTTGTGGATACTCCTCCTTGACACATCAAACTTATGCATTTTTTTTCTTGGAATTATTTTTTATCTGTTAGTTTTTTGTTTTGGTGATGCTCTCTTTGCAAATATTGACATGCCAAGTTGTCAATTTGGTCTTCTTCATTTGTTTTTTTGGAATTTTCTACCCTTGATTATGAGATACTAATCATGGTCTTCTCTCAATGGTTATATGTTGGTCTCAGTTGACAATGGGTAGTGGATTGTAATTTCTAGGGAGTGTTAGTGAAAGTGAGAAAAGGCTTGTCATTGTTGGTTGTGCCTTGAATGACTTCCAAAATCAGAAACAATTTGTGCCTTTCAAAATGGTATCATGCCCCTTTTAGTCTTGATGCCTGCCAACATGGTCTATTGGTACTGTCTTTTTTTCAATCCTTTACTATGGTTTCTCTCACATGTCTCTTTCAATTTGATATTTTCTTGAAGTTTGGCAGAGTATGTGTTAGTTTCATACATTCTAGGTGTGCTCTAAATCTGATATTTTGAGTAACGGGATAGGTAGTATCTTTCTTTCTTGAAGTTGGAGTTTCTTGTGGTCTCAATCATTCCTCTATCCAAATTTCCTCTCTATCTTCTTCCACTACTTCTATTTATACAATGATGGGTTGGTGGAGTGGCTTTGTTAAATTATAGCATCGAATTGATTAATATAAACATATATATATATATATATATATATACACACACACACACACACACACGATATGTTATTATTAATATTATTATTATTATTATATATTTATTTATTTATTTATTAATAAATATGATATGTTATTATTAATATTAAACTATAATGCAATTAGTAATCGATGTTTATAACAGTCGATGTTTATTCACAACCGATTAAGTGTTATCGAGTTTCATTAAAATGAAACACAGCTGCTACCATATATGATAACCATTAGTTAATGGTTATCATAACACATTGTTAATGTGTTACGATAACCATTAACTAATGGTTATACAAACACATTCATATATCATGCGTACTCATTCAAAACAACGTTAGCCTACACAGTTGTGTAGAGGCATGGATCGACGTGGCTTTAGCCATGTAGAGTCATGACTCTACAAAGTCGTGTCTCATTATTTATATATTAATAATAATAGTATGGGCTATGAAAGATAATCAATAACAGTGGCATTGTCTTCTCTCAGCAGCATACTAATAATCAGTATTATTATATATATAATATATATATACATAATCAGTAAGAATATATATACAGGGTCAACATATTTATCATTGTAAGATTTTCTCTATTACGATCCTAAAACTAACATGGTATCAGAGCCTCAATAGAAGCAAATCTCTCAAGACTAAAATTTATATTACTGATTGTTTTGATATAAAAAGAAAAGAAAAAAATATAAAATGGCCAGTAGTATGAAATTAGAAGACAGACTCGAAGGAGCATCTAATTTCTTCTCATGGAAAATTCAAATTCTTACCTTGCTTGAAGAACTAGAGTTAGAGTCTTATGTTGAAGAAAATACAAGCATGCCGGAAGAAGAAATAGAAAAAGAAACTTGGAAAAGATGTAACAATAAAGCCAAGAAGATTATAATTGATTTAGTAAAAGATCATATTCTCCCCTCCATAGCCAGACTTAAAACTGCCTATGAAGTATTCAAAACCATCCAAGAAACATTTGAGATTAACAATACAAGCAGATTGCTTACACTCAAACAGCAACTACTAAATCTCAAAATGAATAAAGGGGAAACCATTACATCTTACTTTCTTCGGATTCAGAACTAAGGGATCAACTATCCACCATTGTAAATAATGTTGATGACATGGAGTTAACCTTAATATCCTTTAGAGGATTACCCATCACATGGGAATCATTTATTCAATGTGTAACAGGATGTTCCTCCCTACCCAAGTTTGATTAGCTAAAGAATGAATGCACTCAAGAGGAATCTCAATTAATATCAAGAGGAATCAGACCTACCAAAGGAAATGAAATTCAAGCTCTTCAAATTCATAATCACTCAAGCTCCAAAATAAATAAAAGGAAGTTTAAACATAAGAAAAGAAATTCTAACACTAATCATGTAGGAAATTCCAATAAACATCACAAAAACTAAGACTTCTCTAAAATGCAATGTTTCAAATGTGATAAGTTTGGTCATACTCATAGATACTATCCTGAGAAGCAGAAAATCCAAGCAGCACTAGCAGAAGTAAAAGGAGCAGAAGTATCATTATTCTTCTTGGCATTATCAAGTGAAGTTAACTCAAATAAAAATACTTGGATAATTGACAGTGGAGCTTCTCGACATATAACAAGATTCAAAGATCAATTTGAAACTCTAGAAGAAGATTCCTCCAAAGAAGTCACTATTGGAGACAACTCCACCTATCCAACAAAAGGAATTGGGACCTGCTTAATCAAATTGAAAATAGGAGTAACTCTACAGTTAAAAGATGTTCTATTTGTACCAGGCATAAAAAGGAATTTGGTCTCTATTTCAGGCTTAGTTTATCAAGGCTATTGTGTTACATTTCAAGAAAACAAAGTGTTATTATGGTCTAAAAACACTAACCTTAAAAATGCCATTTCAATAGGGTACAAAGATGGGAGTCTATACAAATTATGTAATAGTCATCAAACAACCTTAAGTCATGAAGTATCAAGTTCTTATCAACTATGGAAAAAAAGATTAGGACACCTCAGATTTTGTACTCTTACTTCCATAAGTAAAATCACTATAGGTATACCCAATCTAAAATATGATCATATTGGAACTTGTAAAGGATGTGCTTTAGGAAAAATCATCAAAAAATCATTTTCTTCTAGTGAATGTAAAACCAAGGATATACTAGAACTCATTCACACAGACTTATGTGGACCCATGTCAACTATCTCACTAGGAGGATATTCATATTATGTGACCTTCATTGATGACTACTCTAGAAAAACTTGGATCCAATTTCTTAAACTCAAAGAGTCAAATGAAGTATTGTCTAAATTCAAAGAATTTAAAGCATTAGTGGAAAATCAAACTAGGGAGAAAATAAAAATTCTAAGATCAGATAATAGAGGTGAATACATCTCTGAAAACTTTAAAGATTTCTATATTTCTGTTAGGATTAAGAGGGAGTATACTGTACCTTATAATTCTCAACAAAATGGAGTAGCTGAAAGGAAAAATAGAAGTATTATTGAAGCTGCAAAAGCTATGATGCATGATCAAAACCTTCATACCTCATTCTGGGCCAAAGCATGCAACACCACCATGTACATTCAAAATAGATGTCCCTACTCAAGTTTAGAAAATGTTACACCTGAAGAAACCTTCAAAGGGAAGAAACTAGATCTAAGTCATATAAGAATTTTTGGATGTCCAGTATATGTACACAATCCTAAAGAAAAGAGAACCAAACTAGAACCGTCTGGGAAGAAAGGGATATTTTTTGGTTATAGTGAAACTACTAAAGGATACAAGATATACATACTAGGACAAAAATCAATTGACGTTAGTAGAGATGTAAAATTTGAAGAAGACATTGCTCTCAAACTCTCCACACTTATAGAAGAAGGATTAAATGAGAATCAGAGGGAGAATGCTCTCGATACCGAGAATCAGAGGGAGAATATTCAGAACACTGAGAACACACTTCAAAATGATGAAGACCACATTATTGAGAATCAAAGAGAAAACATTATAAATGTTCCCTCATCCAATCTTGAAGAGGTTGATATTCCTAACAACAAAAAAGGCCACTATGGGAAAGAAAAATGTTTGAAGAAAATAATATTGAACTAGATGAGATATTTAGAGAAAGAAAGAAAATGAGAAATTAGAAATGCTATCTTGCACTTATGGCTGAGCTCACAAAATTTGAACCTCCTAATGTTAAAGAAGCCTTAACATGTCAAGCCTGGAAAGATGCAAATAATAGAAGAATATCAATCCATAGTTAAGAATAATGTTTGGGAAGTAGTACCAAGACCCAAAGGAAAGTCAGTTGTCTCCTCAACATGGTTATTTAAAATCAAATATGCTTCAGATGGCAATGTTGATAAACATAAGGCCAGATTCATAGCTATAGGTATCTCTCAAAAGGCTAGTATTGATTACGAAGAAACTTTTGCTCCGGTTGCTTGATACACATCTGTAAGAACCATTATATCCATTGTAGCATCTAAAGGTTGGAAGATACACCAAATGGATGTAAAAACTACATTTCTAAATGGAGTGATTGAAGAAGTGTATATAGAACAACCAAAAGGCTTCAACACCCATGACATAAATAATTATGTCTGCAAATTGAAGAAAGCACTCTACGGTCTTAAGCAAGCTCCCAGGGCTTGGTATGAACAAATTGACAGTTATCTCTCCAAGTTAGGGTATTCCAAAAATGAAGCTGACCCTAATATATACTTCAAAATATACAAAGGTGATATGGTAATCCTAGTCCTCTATGTTGATGATCTACTAATATCTGGACAAGAACACCTCATTACCGAATGCAAACAAGATCTCACAAATGAATTTGACATGAAGGACCTAGGTCTTCTACACTACTTCTTAGGATTAGAAGTACTACAAAAATAAAACTACATTCTTCTAAATCAAAGGAAATATACCTTGGACATTCTAACTAGATTTGGAATGATGGAGTGCAAACCACTAACCACTCCAATGGAAACAAATCTTAATAAACTAAAGGATGAAGTAGATTTAGAACCTACAGATCCTACATATTATAGACAACTAGTTGGGTCACTTATGTACTTGGTAAATACTCCTCCTGATATCTTCTATGCTACAAATGTCTTAAGTCATTTCATGTGTGAACCAAAGAAGATCCACCTAACAGCTGCCAAACATATTCTAAGATACTTATGTGGTACAATTGAGATGGGCCTAAAATATAAGAATACTGAGATTCAACTTCAAGGGTTCACTGACTTTGATTGGGCTGGAAATTCAATCGATCGTAAAAGCATGACAAGATGTTGCTTTAGTCTTGGATCATCTATGATTTCCTAGTTTAGTAGAAAACAATCAGTAGTTTCTCAAAGCTCCACTGAAGTAGATTACATGGCCCCTTCAATGGGAGCTCGAGAAGCAGTATGGTTAAGGAAATTACTATTTAGATTGTTTGGTAAGCCATTAAAACCCACCATAATTCATTGTGACAATCAAAGTTGTATTAAACTTTCAGTTAATCCAGTATTTCACAATTGCTCCAAACACATAGAAATTCCTTACCACTACATAAGAGATATGGTAGACAGAGATATTATTAAATTGTTCTACATCAGTACTGAAGAACAAAATGCTGACATCTTCACCAAACCTCTTGCGAAGTTGAAAATTGAGTACTTCAGAAAGAAACTTGGTATGGTTAAATTGTGATTAATTGAGATTAAATCTCACTATTATGTAAATTGAAATATTCATGAATAAAATTTAAATTTAAATATTGCAATATTGTTTATGTTGAAAGATGACGATCTTTCTTGTGTGTGAAGTCACTATTGTAAGGTGACGACCTACAGTAGTTGACTTATGTTATCATTTAATCCAGTTCTGAATTGGTCGGGGATTATGATAATGATTGGTTCAAGTTTTGATCTGGATTGTGCCAGATATCTTGATACCTATGTTTATTCTTATCCAGTTCTGAATTTAGTCAGAGGTTAAGATAAACTTGCCTATCAGGTTGAACTATGTTCCAGATTATGCCAAAAATTCTGATTCAAATAATCATGTGTTGTTTAAAGGGAATATTAACAAGATTTCAATAACATCCACATTCTGTGAATATTAATCTCCTCTCACTATATGGGAGTGTTAAATTATAGCATCGAATTGATTAATATAAACATATATTCTATATAAATATATGTGTGTTTGTGTGTGTGTGTGATAGGTTATTATTAATATTAATATTATTATTATTATTATTATTATTATTATTATTATTATTATTATTATTATTATATATTTATTAATAAATATGATATGTTATTATTAATATTAATATTATTAATATTAAACTATAATGCAATTAGTAATCATTGTTTATAACAGTCGATTAAGTGCTATCAGGTTTCATTAAAATGAAACACAGCCGCTACCATATACGATAACCATTAGTTAATGGTTATCATAACACATTGTTAATGTGTTATGATAACCATTAACTAATGGTTATACAAACACATTCATATATCATGTGCACTCATTCAAAATAGCGTCATCCTACACGGCTGTGTAGAGGCATGGCTCGACGTGGCTTTAGCCACGTAGAGTCATGACTCTACACAGTCATGTCTCATCATTTATATATTAATAATAACAGTATGGGCTATAAAAGCTAATCAATAATAGTGGCATTGTCTTCTCTTAGTAGCATACTAATAATCAGTATTATTATATATATAATATATATACATAATCAGTAAGAATATATATACATCATCAACACATTTATCATTGTAAGATTTTCTCTATTACGATCCTAAAACTAACAGGCTTGTGTTTGGTTTTGGTGTTAGATAAGGTGCATTTATTTGGTATTAGAATTCTGCCTATTTTTTTTAGGGGTGTTTGGTGGTAATTGTGGTGTCATCTTCTCTTCTTCTGGGCACGCTTAGTAGTATTTATAACTATGGATCATACCTTTGAGATTAATTATCAAATATTAAGTTTTAATTTGTTATTGTTGGAGAGTGTCTCTCTCTCATTTCCTTTCCTATTCTATGTGCGTCTTTCTTGCAACCTTTTCATCTTAAGGCTATTCTTTTCTTTGTAACTAGTTTATGTAGGATGTGTGTGGTGGTTTGGCATTCTTTCTCTTAAACTTTGTCACCTTGATTTGGTGTCATAATCTATTAAATTTGGATTTTCTCTATTGTATTACTTGTATAGTTGGAAAATGGAAGCACTTCCATGGTATATTGGTTTATCCTTCTGAGTAAGTGGGTTGGGGTCATGTCAAGTGCCTTGAATGGGTTCCTGACTTTAATCTGGCTTTATCCCTCTGTTCTGCCCCATTTCCACTTTTTCCAACCTATTTATGGCACCCCAGACTAAGAAACTGGAACTTTTACCCCAGGGTCAAGGTTGAACTTTTTGGGTCAAGGTTGACCTTGACCTTGACCTAGGTCACAATTGACCTTTTCTAGGCCCAGGGTTTAAATTTTAGAATCTCAGGGTTTTCGGATGTCGGTCTTTGGAAAAATTTAATTCTCGCTTCTGGGTCGATTGTTTCAGACTTCAAGACAAAAAATCCTAAATTATATTTAACATAGGTCCTCTTCTAGGGGCATGGGTCCAATTATAATTTAATTCTCCTATGTCGGCCTCTCTAGAAGATTGTTCCCTAATTTTATATAAAAGGAAGCTTTCTCCTCTCATTTTCTCTAACCATCATTATCCACAAGCAAGAAAAATCTAAGACTTGATAATTGCAAGAGATCAAGACTTGAAGAGTGAATTCCAAAGGTGAAGAAGAAAGATTTGAAGTAATCTAACTAGCCATTGAAGCATTCATCCATTCTCAAGCACTTCTCAAGCATCCATTTTCATCAAGGAGATCCATTGGTGGCCATTGAAGGATTCAAGCTCCATGGAGCCCTCTTGTTGAATATTTCTCCATCCACATTCCTCCAAGCCTCTTCCAATTCAAAGAACCCATTCAAGATTGGTGTTGAAGATCTACAAGCAATTGATTGAAGACATCCTACATTCTCCATTCTACATTCTACATCCATTTGGTGCATTCACACTTGTGGGTTCAAGGATTCGAATCCTCCACAAGAAATTTTACATGAGCAAGGTGAATTGTTTCATTTACTTTGTTTATTTCTAAAGTTTCAATTATATATTTGAGGTTAATTCCAAAAGTAGGGTTTGACCAAGGCAAACCCCTCCCCCAACAAACAAGCCTTGTTTTCTTTCAGGTACAGGTTTGGAATAGAAGATCAATACAGAGATTCGAATACCCTTTTTGGAAAACTTTCAGGATCCAAAAATAGAAGTTTAGTCTGAGATGTTTTAGGTCTATTGTGAGCTAGGGTACAATTGGAAATTTTGGCAAATGGTGACATTGAATTGAGGGTACAAATTGGAACTGTCTCAGAATAGAAAAATATTTATGGGTTTTGTTCGTCTCTGCATTTCTATTCCAGATCTAGTCTTGGATTTTCTAGAAACTAAGCACAGGCTTCAGAAAACAACATTCTTCAGATCTGCAATAATTCAAGGTTAGTGCATTTCTTCTATTCAATTCAATTAATGTTATCAATATATCTAAATCTAAAATAAATTCAAATTAACAAATCAAACCAGGTACTTAAGATCTTCCTTCCTTATTCTTGTTTCCAAATGATTGATTCATTTATGCATTGATCCTTCCTCTTGGGTTAATCAACTTGGATCTTTCATTTTCATATCTAAGGATAGAAGGAGAGAATTTTATTTACCCCCATGACATATTTAAATGTAAGGTATTTTATGTTAAATGAATCCACATTTTATAAACACAAACATTTTCTTACCTTGCATTTTGGTGAACCCGCGATAGACAACTCTTTCTTTTTGTTATTAGATTTACATCTTTTATGTTAGATCTTGCATACATATTAGATTAGATTTCTTGTATTTTATTTCATTTCCCTTTCAAAAAAATTAAAATCAAACTCTTTGTTAGTTCGTTTGCATTGCATTGGTGTATGAGCTTTACCAATACTAGTCCTACTTATAGTATCCCGGTTAGAAGAAGTTGTAGACTCATGGGCTCCTTTGATCCTGAATCTTCCTCTCCTTTCCATAGGATCCTAGATGAAAAATTGAATACTCATGATTCTAATCCTTCTATGGAGCATAACTCTTCTCACTCATCCTGTGATGAGGAAGATGCTTTAAGAGTTCCTCTTGAACAAGTGCCAAAACTTTCAACTGAACTTGATAAAATGAGAAATTGGCTTATTCAAGAAAACCATAATCAAGATTCCATTCAAGCTATAGATGATCTTAATAAATTCCTTCATGATAGTGATCAAGGTGTTAATTTCTTGTGTGGTATCACTTATCTTGTGCATTTGAATGTTAAACCTTTAGTTCAAGAGGCTCAAGATTTAGGATTTACTCCTCCTATAATTAGTGAGGGACCTTCTTCTATTCCTTTACCTAGAATTCCTACTTATACTCCTCCTTTGATGACTACATCTCTCCCTATTTCATCTATTCCTATGAGTGTTCCATCGATATATTTACCTACCTCACAACCTTCATACCATAGTGTACCTTTTACCTATACTAATCCCCTTCCAACTTTGGTTCCAAATGTTCCACCGATTGTATCTTCTATTCCTACTACTTCCTACACTTTTCCTAGTGTTCCTAATGTTTCTTTGCCACCTATTTCTTCTAATGATTCCACAATTATTAGTTTGGCTCATATTGTGTCATCTTTACAAAAAATTGCATCTTTAACTCAATACAAGTTTAGCATTCCTACATGTGACATGGGTAGTCCCTTATCCTTAGACATTATTCATACTACTGTTCCTCAACAAGCTGATATGCCTTGTCTAGAGAATTACAATGGTAAAGGTGATCCTGTTACTCATGTTAAAACATTTCAAATCCTTTGTAGTGATTATGCTCATGATCATAGGATTTTAGTTAAACTATTTGCTAGAACCTTTCGTGATAAGGATTTGCAATGGTATTGTTCTTTACCTCCTTATTCCATTGATTTTTTTCCTAAGCTTTCTAATACCTTCATTCAACAATTTCAAAATAACATTGGTCCGCAAGTTTCCTTAACTGATTTAATGCATTGTAAACAAAACATTAAGGAAAAATTGACTGATTTCATTGGTAGATTTAACCATTTGTATGCTCAAATTTCCTATCCTGATATTGATATTGATATTCAACATATGTTTATTTCAAATTTACAAAAGGATATTAGAGATAAGATTCTGTTTACTGAATTTACATTTTTCCAACAACTTTGTGCAGCACTTCATCATTATCAATTACAAGTGAGTCAATTTGAGAGCAACACTCCAATGGCTCCTATTCCAATTGATAAGATTCACAATGCTCCTAATCCTAATAAATTTCATAAACCTAACAACTACATCAAGATTAATAAATAGACGAATGTGGTTGCTGATCAAGTTGTTGTATCTCACAATGCCTCTTCTGCATCCACTGCCTTCTGTATGAATCATATGTTTACTCCTCTCTCTGAATCTTTACATTCCATTATGAGTAGGTTGTTAAGTTCTAATATGATTACCTTGCCTCCTATTCAACCTCTTCTTCCTACTACCATAGCTTTGAAATCCTTTTATTCTAAATCTTTTTGCCAATACCATCACCAGAATGGCCATGATACTGAAAAATGTTATTATTTAAAGCATAAAGTTCAACACTTAATTGATTCTAATGTCTTATCTATTGATAATTTTGATGGTAATGGGAACAAATTTTTATCTTCTCCTAATCAAAACCTTCAAATTTGTACGAATCCTCTACCTACACATGATACTAATACCATCGCTCAACCATCTTCTATGGATATCATTTACGATTCAAAGATGGATGATCTTAATCACACTGTTAATCATGTGGAGAGAATTGTTACATCTCAACCTATTGTTTAGGATCCTTCACCTCCACCTCAACTTCAAGTTCCATCTAAACCTCAGAAACAAACTAAGGATAAACGACCTCGAGAACTTTCAATTACCTTTGATGACTCTGAGACTATTAAGGCTCCTGAGGGTCCCCTTTATATTTATGCTAGGATTGCTAAGATACCTACGTGTGGTTTTCATGTTGATCCCACATCTTTAATCAATGTTATTACTGAGGAAAACATTTTTATGAAAGGCCTAAAATGTGATTGTTATGATGCATCAGATGCATAAATCCAAACTTGTAATGGTTTTCTCTATCCTCCACTTGGTTATATTAATTTTCTTGTTGAACTATGTGGCAAGGTTGTAGATACTACCTTCATTGTTGTTCCTACATCTGATCAATTTCAATTCAAATTTGGTTTGCCTTCGATAACTGTTATGCATGCTATTGCTTCTCCTATCCATAAATGTCTTAAGTTCATTCATAATGGAGAAGTAAAAACAATTAATCATAGTGTTAGAGTACATAGTTAATCTTCACTTATTAATTATATCATGTTGATATTAATTAATAAGTTAGTCGTACTCTATTTTTCTCTTAAGCTTTCTCTTAGGTTAGTTTTTTCCCTTTTTTAGGGTTTCTTTCACCTTTAAGCTTGAAGGCTTGTAATTATTTTTTCATGCTCTCATAATACATTTTGAGCTCTGACATTTTTGAGCACAAGAGGGTTTTTATTTTTTCATATTTTTGTTTCATTCTTTTTGATAGGTTTATTGCATGCAGCTGGATCTTGGAGTTGAATCTGATATTTCATCAGTTTCTACATGGTATCAGAGCCATTCTGCTGCAGCTTGTTTAAAGTTTGCTGAAGCTATGGATAAAGCCCTTTCTTACTGGGGTTTTTCTGTCACTTTGAAGGAGGCACTATTTTTTGGAGCCATTTGAGAAAAATTTGACTCCACTATTGTGTTCAAAAGGCCCAAGAGAGTTGAAATATATATAAATTTTGACTATTTTGGTTACAGTGACCACAGGCAAAACTTTTGGCCTATTAGGGCAGTACGGGCTCAAAAATTGATGCAAAAATTAGAAAACTACATTTTTAAAATATTTTTAGTGCATCCAGTGAGTGCCGCCACTGTGCCACCACTGCACCACCTGCGTGCCGCCCACGGCCCGTGCACAACCAACCCACCACCGCGCCGCCACCGGGTCCCACCACTACCGCCTGGCCGCTCGGTCGCCACCACTGCTCCACTTGGCCGCCTCTGCCACCCCGCCTAGCCGCCGCCTCTGCCATCGTCACCACCCACTGGCCACCCCACCCAAAAAAATGTCAAGTGACGGCCATACGGCTGTCAAATTTTTTTCCGAGCCTGTGTTTTTCTAGTGAGCTTTCATTTTGGAGGGGCACTTGGTTTTTTGGCTGTAACTTGAGCATACGACGTCTGTTTTTGAAAAACAAATTATCACCGGAAAGGGTTTTCTAAGCTAGACATGTTGATACTAGTCTTGATTGTTGGTTCATCATTTTAGGCTCCTATTTTTGGTGTCAAAGTTGAGGCTTTGTTTTCCTCCTTCTCTGCATTCGCAAACTCAGGTTTTTCTCTAGTTCTTTGTGTTTTTTGCTTCATTTTTGGTGTACTGGGGATAGTATTATACATTGTGGGGGGGTGCATTTTAATTTCTATAATTTCCTTCAGAAAGACCCTTCTACTTCTGTCTCATTCTTCTTTCAATGTCGAACCCCTCTGTGGCCCGATTGACACCTCATAACTACCACACATGGAAGCCACACATGACCATACTCCTCATGTCATGAGGTTTATGGTACTGCATGGATGCGGCTCAGCCAGTTCTACAGAGACCTTATGAGGCTCTTATGCACAAAAATAGGATAGATGAGGCAATGGGCCTCATTGCCATGAATATTTCAGATGGGTTGTTGTTCCACCTGGATGGTCTAACTACACCTAGGGATATGTGGGACAAGTTCTCCACCTTGTTTGGCACCATGAATTAGTTTAGGATTCTCCAGATAGATGCAGAGTTCACCTCCTTGGCACCTGAATCATTCACCAGCATTGAGGACTTCCTGATGAAGTTCAAGTCTCTTTGATCTATTTTACAGGTTGCAGGAAAGATGAAGTCAGATGATGAGTGTATCTTTCTGATAATCTCAAAGCTGCATGGCCCTTATCAGATTTTCACTTCTACCTTCTACTCCACTATGGATGCACTGGGTGCTCGACATATTATGCCCTCTTTTGAGGCCTTCTATGACAGGTTAACTTGTGATCAGTCCAAGCTCAGTCAAATGGATTCTCTTCCAGGTTCACAGTCATAGGCATTGCTTGCCAAGTCATCTCAAAATACACAGAAGCCAAAGCCGCAGCCGATATCTGATTCCTCTTCTAAGAACTCTACTGGCCCACCATCTTCTTCTAAGAAGGAGAAACAAAAGACTCAGAACCCTACTTGTTCCTATTTTCATAAGGGGCCCCATGATGAGTCACAGTGTTTTCAAAAGAGATTTGATGGCTATGAGAAATAGATTGTAGATTTGCAAGCTCTCCTTCAAAAGAGCACTATTTCCTCTCCATCCTCTTCCACCTCATAGGGGTCTGCTTTTCATTCTTCTACCTCTTCGACATCTGGATAGGATTTTGGATAGGGTCATGCATTATGGGCTTCCATTGCATCCCCTTCCCAAGTCCCTTAGATACTGGATTCAGGTGTTTCTCACCATATGGCATCTTCTCTGGAGATCTCTTCTCTTGAGGCTTCTCCTATTCCTCACATTATCATGGGGAATAACACTGTTATGATAGTCTATGGGAAAGGTTCTATACGCATTCAGGATGGCACATTCAATGATGTATTGTATGTCCCATCTCTATCTGTAAACCTTCTCTTGATTTACCAAATTACACAGTGGATCAGGGAAGACAGTTGAGCTCACACCAGATTCAGTCTTCATCAGGGATAGTGTGACATGAGGCATTATTTCTACAAGGAAAATTGATCATTCCACCCATCTCTACACCTTCTCTCACTTTGGTCCACCATCTCCATTGTCGGAGCACAGCTCTCCTCTTTTGAGAGAGCATCATGTGGTGCAGTCAAGTCACTTGAACCTTTGTGTTGTTCCCGAGACTAGTGTTGTGACTACCACACCACATCCTGAGGTGTACTTTTCTCTTCAGTAGGATTCTTCTTCAGCATTGCTTGACCCTCCAACTCCATTCATCAAGCCACCAGGTGCAGTTGTTGAGGACTCTACAGAGGACATTTATCTCCTCTTTGATGACAGTGTCAGCACACCTGTCATACCACTTACATTGGGGATTCCTTTTCAGGATCCTCGTGTCTACTCCTTTGAGCATCAGCTCGGCCTTCCAGTGACACCTCATCTTTTGAGGTCACCTCTTCAGTGCTCACTTCCTTTCACTCCTTTGTATTGGAGTCCTGGTGGTTTGTTCATTGATCTTGGGGTTCTTTCATTTTGAGGAGGCTTTAGAGCCTCGACCCTCTCTCACGGGGGGGTTGGCAACACACATTTTACTTATGGCTTTGAGAGAGTCTCTTGAAGTCATTCTTTTTGTCTTTGCTTTCTTTTATATCTCTTTTTGGAGAGGATTTTTTCCCACTGGGTTTTCTCCTTTGTCTCTGGTTTACAGAGATTTCCTTGTTTGGGTACCTGATCAGGCCTTGTTGCCGGGACCCTCTTTTCCTACTTTCATAGATGTGCTAGGTTTGCTTACCTCCCAAGCTTCGCTTAAGGGGGGGGTGTTATAGTACATAGTTCATCTTCAATTATTAATTATATCATGTTGATATTAATTAATAAGTTATTTGTACTCTATTTTTCTCTTAAGCTTTCTCTTAGGTTAGTTTTTTCCCCTTTTTAGGGTTTCTTTCACCTTTAAGCTTCAAGGCTTGTAATTATTTTTTCATGCTCTCATAATACATTTTGAGCTCTGGCATTTTTGAGCAGAAGAGGGTTTTTCTTTTTCCATATTTTTGCTTCATTCTTTGTGACAGGTTTATTGCATGCAGCTGGATCTTGGAGTTGAATCTGATATTTCATCAATTTCTACACATAGTTTATATCAACCTTCCAGGCCTAAAGATTGTGCTAATCTTGATTTCTTTTGGCCTTCATTACCTAATTCATGTCCTCATCGCCTTGACAACCTTTTTCATTCATATCAAGCCTATAAACATCACAAGATTGTCAAGTTAAGCATGCCTTGGATAGATCTTAACCGTGGTCTTTTTTCTACTCCTTCTATACCTCCTTTATCCATTACTGCTAACTATATTACTCAACCTCCCAGTGTTACTTCTTGTCCTACTGTGTATCCTACCAATCCTCTTATAGAACCTATGAAGGAATCAGTGGTTTTTCATCCTAGCTCTCCACATATGTCAAACAAAGAAAAATGTAATAAATCTTCTAATGAACGTCGTAAGAAGCATAGAGCTAATGCTAGGGAACGTGCTTCTCTTCTTTGAAATTCTTTAACTTCTTTCGATCAACCTATGCCTAGTGTGTTGAAAGAAGTTAATATTCACAATGATGTTAAGATGAATGAGTATGGTGATCCTATTCCCATATTAGATCCCATTTTAATTAATCTTGATGAGGAAGATACTTTAGATGATCCTATTGATCTTAGTGATGAATATGAGACCATTGATCTTGATACTGACTTACCTCATATGATTTCAACTCAATTGACAATTACACCTAGTATCGAGCAACGTGATTCTCAAGAGGATCCTTGTTTGGAACTGGCTATTATTCCTATTGTATTGGATATAGTCCCTCTTGCGAGTTTCCCACCTTCCTTAAATGACATAAACCGAGATGGGGAGAGTAGGCGATGATCTTGATTGGCTTATCCTTCATGGTAGCCATTTTTGTGTTTGCATGTTGAACTGTGCTTCTCCCATAATGTGTTTTCTCAATGTTTGTTAGACTCTTTTGTATGACCCTTGTTACTTTGTTGGTGCAAGGTGATAAAGGAATCAAAACTGTTGTAAAATTCCTCTATATGTATCTCTATTCTTCTATATGTTGTTTTCATGTTATGTTGTACTTTTTCTATTATTCGTAATTTTTTTCCTTGTGTAGTTTGCTTGGATCTGCGACATGGTAGCACTGATTCTTTTTGGTCTCCTTGTTGTGGTCCAAAAAGACTCTTCTTCGTAAATATTGAGTTTTCTTTCCTCCATTGTGATTGAAGTTCTACTTTATTTGGGGAATGATGTCAATTCATTTGCAATAATATCATATCTATATGAACATGTTATCTTATGATCATACTGACCCCACAGTAGGTAGATCCCTTCTGTGTTCTTTGTATGTTTATGTGATATTTCCCTTGAGTTGTCTTCATTTGGGGGCATCTCGTAGTGGAAACATAATCAGTAGAGTTGTTTATGTTTCTGTCAAAGCCATTGCTCATGTTAAAGTGTTAGCAATGAATTTAACATGGGGGCATATTCTCTACTCACCTTTTGCACACACACACATTCAAAATATTTTCAAAACTTAAGACTTTTTCCCTTTATGGATCAAATACTAATCCTTAAAGCATGGACATTTTACTTTTTTGGGGGTCTTTTCTCTAGGGATTCTCTATCAAATGAGCTACCATATGTTGTTGTCTATGATAATATCAAACTAGAATTAGAGACACAAGACTATTGTTTCATTTAAAATGCTTTTCATAGACACAAAGGGTTTTTGCATGTAGAGATAGTACAAAACATTTGTGCCAAAGTGAATGCCCTTTTTTCCTAATCCAACATTATCACCTACTTGCCAGCCTATTTTTAGTTTTTGATGTGAATGATGCATCAAGTGAATGTTGATCACATTGGAAATACCAAAAACAAGTCACTACAAGAAAAGAAAGGGGAAAAAATGTAGCAGTGTCATGGAGACAGAATGGATGAGTAACCAGCTATTTAACCCCACTTTTTGTTTTGTCTCTGGTTTTCCTTCTTTGGTATTCTTATGGGTCTCGACAATGTATAAATTTAGTGTAAATTTAGAATGCACACATACAAAATTGGACCCTTTTTATTTGGTTTGGTTCTGATGGTTGATTTTGTAGAGGCTCTATTCAATATATGATGCTTTTTATAGGTTACTAGTTATAGGTGAGTCCAAGTTTGATTACAAGTTTCAAACTAGAATAATGGGATTGGTGTTGTTGCTTCTACAATATGCATGCACTAGGTTTAGAGTCTTCTCTTTTGAAAAACATATATTTGGTTTTAGAATGAGCCATTTTCCAAGTTCTTTGACTCTGTTATAATGTAATTAAGTCAAAGGGTAAAGATATTTAGGTTTAGATTTGCAGTGGGATAGTTTATTTAGGTTTATATTTTGCAAATTATAGCTCTATTGTAAAAAGGGAAAATATGGCTTTATGAGCCTTATTATTTTCAAAAAATATGTACTTTTTTATATTATAATATATTTAGGACTAATTCCTTTTATTGTGTGTGTGTGTGTGTGTAAAATAATATATGTTTTTAGGGTGTTATAAGTAGAATATTCAAGAAATGTGGTTTCACCTAAAGGTGTTAAGATGGACCCTAAGAAGAGTGGATGTATGGGTCTAACAAGATACTATAGAATATTTTCTCATACCTATCATTGTATAAAGAAACATTTATTTTTGTAAGGTATTAAATTAAATGTCCAAAACTTTGTGGTCTAATGTTTGATATGATAACAAAAAAAAAGGAAAACCATAAAGACTCCAAGCCTCTTACAAATTTTAAGCATTCCAATACAAAACTAGGTATAAATATTAATGGACATTATCAAGAACTTTCCAAAGTCAAATAATCTTGATGTAATATTTCTTGTTATGGATAAACTCATTAGTAATGCATATTTTTGTGGACTATGTTAGCACCCTAAAATTTGTCAAAATTTGAAGTGTCTATGATGTGAATGATCTATTGGAGTATCCAAAAATGTTACTTGCAAATTTCCCAAGTAGCCTAGTTTGAAGGTTCATATCTTGATGTCTTTTGATTGTCTTTTCAAACCATTATAGGATCATGTTCATATGTTATCGTCAAGTTACGACATTCATTTTCAGCCCCTCATAGAAAGATTTGATAGATTTTTGAAGTGGCAAGATGAAGGGTTCTGAACTACGTGCTAGGATTAAGTAATGCTGAGAGGGGGGGTGAATCAGTATTACAACACTTTAATCTTAAACTTAATAAATTCTAACTTAACCTTGTAATTTATTAAATGAAAAGAACATAAGCACAAAACACATAACTCATAACACCATGAATTTGTTGTCGAGGAAAGCTTGGCCAAGGGAAAACCCCGGTGGGGATGGTACCCACAAATATGTACTAAAATTATTATGTCCCTATTAGGAGATCTGGCCCTGTTAGGAGATAAATATTACATTAGCACATTTCCTTGTTAGAGGAATACAAAAACCTTGTTAAAGGTATACTGAGATCACTGCTCATAATATCAGAAATATGATTTTGTTACAATGCTTTTCAAGAATGAATGATACAAGCATCTTCTATGCTTAAGTAGTTCCAATTGTAAATCGCATCACCATATTTCTGATTCTAACATCATAATGCATCCACTCATCTGTTCGCACCACATCCATACTTCGCTTCTCGAAAGCTCTTCATATATATATATATACATTATTACATTACCCAGTTGGCTCCCAAATACATCACAAAATGGAACCAATACTTTTAAAAAAATAAAATACAAATTCAGCGATCATATATTATAAAAATAGAGGTAGTACCCAGACCAAATCCAACTTAGCATGTTTAGATTTGTGTAAAACTTCCTCAGTCATCGCGACCATTCAACTACTTTGTCTCGGTGTATCACTGTCTTCACATGACTTCAACTATCTGTATCTTTCATTGTTGAACTCAAAAACTCAAGTTACCCTAACTTAAGGTCTATCATACCCCAAAATAGCTTCCTCTAAGTTTTCATTTCTTTATGCATCACAGACCGTGTTCTCTGCCCAAAACTATACTCCAGTACCCTGTAAACTGCTATCTATACTTAGTCATTTTTACAAGTCTCAACTCCAAAACTATGTTCCACTCTAAGTTATCATTCATAACTAATGTTTTTCCATAAATGAAAACCCTAAGGTGTTCCTGAATACTCCTGAATGAACCACTTTCCAACAATCTCTCCCTTTGGCATTGATGGCAACACTTAGTGAAAATAACTAAGTGTCAATACCAAAAAGAATATGCAAAACACTCTTTATCTCTTTTACATATATCTTCTCTACTCTATACATTTTTCATATCTTCTATTCTCCCCCTTTGACATCAATGGGAAAGGTATACAAAAATTTAGAATGCCAAACAAAATTTATACAACTGTTTACCAAAAATTTAGACCATCTTCAACACATCTTGAAAATAGCTTTCCAAGATCTTCACTTCTTCATTCTAGGTCTTGACCAATATATAACCCACATAGATTAGTCCATTTAGTGAAAAATAAGATTTATCTATTTCCTTTATCTTGGTAGGCATGTATCTAGTGAGGGCCTACTCTGTCTTCTCCATGTCAAAAAGGTGTATCTCAAGAATTGATAACCTAGGAGTAATCAAACTCTTCAGCATACCAAATCTTATCATAACTCTCCCTTTCTTGGTTTCCAACACACTTATCTTATCTTGAAGTATGGAAAATTCCTTGTCTAGCTCTAAAATAGTGTGGGAGGAGGTCTCATAACTGTGCATCAACTTATCGAGAGCTTTTTTATCATTATCTATGATATCTACAATTTTCTAAATATATTTGATAGAATTTATATAATGGTTGTATAAACTCCTTCCATATGATACACAACCTTTTGCTTCATAAATTGTATTTTATTGTATGCCCAAGTCCCATGAGATAGACTTACATACATCCTCTAACTTCTTTGCAACATATTTATTTTCTATCTTTTCCTCTGCAATCTTCTCTAAGGACTAATAATGACTAGCAAAGTCATCTGATACCCAGTTCATATTCTTTGCAATGTCCTTACCTTTGAAATTAAATGGTATAAGTAGGAGTTTGTTGAAGGTATCAACTGCCTTGTCTATTACCCTTGAGTTCTTCATTTTCTACTCTCATCTCTCCTTAGCTTTAGTAAATGTAATGTAAGATAGCTTCATCAGCTCTGTTTGAATAACTAAGAGGGGGGGTGAATTAGTGGCCTTAATAATTATTCCAAAAGATCCAACCAAAAATTTATCTCTTTAAATATAATACCCTTAGTTATCTTACATTCCCAATTTCAACAAGATGTATGCCATAAATAATCTTTAACAAATATAAACAACTCGGTAAGATATATTGTTTATCTTTTCTAGGCTTTACCAAGTAGCAGCAAATAAACTTAGAGTTAACTGACCAATCCAGTTTCAATAATGTGTAAAGAAAAAAATCAATGCAATGAAACATATACACATTTGACACATAGATTTTAACGTGGAAATCCAAAATGGGAAAAACCACCTGGGACCAGTAGCCCAAAATAATTTCCCTCTTCTGAAGTGAGCTTGATGAAGATCCAACCCTGTTAAAGGTTACAATACACACTTTTAAGTGCAACCTTGTTAGAGGATTTAAAACCAACAGTTTTTCTTTTGACCTAGCACTCACTATGCTGTCAACAATAAAACCTTTTGATACTCTTGAGTATCTCAATACAATAAGGACTATTAAATCCCACTTGGTTAAGAGATTTTCTGAATCAATGGTTAAACTGATACAGTAAATGATCTGTTCAAAATATAACTTTGATTTGCAAATATTCATATCTATTGTTCATTTTATAATACCTCTCTAATCAATATACACTTCAGTTCCTTTTCTTTCTTTCTTTCTTCTACTCAGTGAATGCTTTGTCCTTTGTTGCTCAGTGTCCGCAGAATTCCTTAGCTCTATTCTTCAACCTGTATGATCAGATTTGCATGAATAATTCTATCTTCACACAAAATATAATCAGCATTCCTCTCTCTTATAATGAATTCCTTGTCTCTTTATATATACATGATTAGCCACTCAATCTCCTTGTTTTTTTGTAGATTTCTTCTTAATCCATAAAACTCGCCATGCGTTGCTTTATCCTGTAAAGCTCTCCTTTAGTTTTATTCCATAAATCTCTCCTTGATAACTATGAATAAAACATGTTTTAAATCTCCTTCCATGCTTTAATTTAATTGGTCATTGAAAATAAAGTAATCAATTAGTCAATCCCTAAATTGTAGCTCTGTCAGCTAAGCAATTTTTTCATTCTTTAACTTGTGCTCGGTCATCATCTTCAGTTGTGCTCAATCATTAACTCTAGTTTTCTGCAATGCTCGGTATACACTTTCTTGGTAACAGTTTCTCGGTTACTACTGTGCTTGGTATACACTATGACCTGCTCGGTGTTTACTGTCACTTGGTGTATACAGACTTTTTATGTTTTACCGACTACATAAACTTTGTCTCTTCAGATCTTCAAGGTTATGATATTATGTGTATGAATAATCAAACCATATCAAGTTGACATCAATGAAAATACAATACATTAACTAATTTAATGTCTTGCATTCACTTTTTTAGTCCGGTGATTATCAACTTATCATCTTCAAACATTCAATCAATTATAGTTCATCAATCTCTCCCTTTGGCATTGATGACAACATACTATTAAATATGTAGTATAAAACATCCCATAACATACCAACCTTATTGTTCTATAACCAATTCAAATATCTGAATCTCTTTAAGCTCTTCTAGCTTAGATTTGATTCTACTGTGTGCTCTCCCTTTCTTCATTCCCTTCAATGGATAGGTGTAGCAATTATGTCTTCTGATTCTATCTCTCCCTTTCTCGTTGAATCTCTTCTCCCTTTTCTAGATAGATATGCAGTGTTGACTCTCTCCAATTCTCTCCCTTTGATGGATGGTTATTTCATTGAATCTTTCTCTCCATTGAATCTTTATTTCTTCTCCCTGGTGGATATTTCATTGAATATTTCTCTCCCTTTCATAAAAATGCCAAAAAACATTTACAAATTTGTAGTAGCCAACAATATCTCTGGTGTTAGTTTCAGATAAGTGCCTTCAGTGTACTGATATATCATTGTAGTCCATATCTCATCTTGCATCAACATGATTAATCTTCTGATAATGTGTAGGCTGATGTAGCCTCCTAGTTAGCTTAGTGAAAGTAGACAAGGGATGAACCCCTAGTCTATTCCTTAGGTATTCAAATGTACCTTTTGGCAATGGTTTTGTGAATATGTCTACTATTTGTTATTTGGATTGTACATATTCTAGTGTTATCTCTTTCTCTTGTACTTGTTCCATTAAGTAATGATACTTAATATATATGTGTTTTGTCTTAGCATGCATCACAGGGTTCTTTGAGATGTTAATAGCACTTGTATTATCACAATAGATAATTATTAGGACAAGAATTTCCTCATTCATACCTTTCAACAATTGTTTGATCCATGCAATGTTAGAGCAATTTTTAGCATCAACTACATATTCTGCTTCTGCAATTGATTGAGATATGCATCCTTGATTTTTACTTATCCATATGACAAGTCTGTCAACCATAAAGAATTCTCCTCCTATAGTTCTCTTTCTATCATCTATGTTTCCAGCCTAATCAACATCAACATAAACTTGTAGCTCAAATTTGCCTTCTTTAATGTACCACAAACCATAGAATTCAGTATTTTTTAGATATCTTAAAATTCTTTTAGCAATAGTCATGTGTAATTCCTTAAGGTTAGCAGAGAATATTGCAACTATACCAGCTACATGTGCTATATCAGGTCTAGTGTGTACAACATACATTAATTTACCAATCATAGATTAGTATAAGGTCTGATTTACCTCGGTTGTCTTGTCTTCCTTTGTCAATTTGCATCCAGTTTCCATAGGTGTTTCGACTAGTTTTGAGTCCTCCATTTTGAATATCTTCATAACTTCTTTGATGTATTTGGATTGTGTGATGTAGATGCCTTCAGTCTGTTGTATAATATGTAGACCAAGAAAAAATTTGATCTCTCCAAACATTGACAATTCAAATTCTTTTCTCATTTCATCAGCAAATGACTTGCATAGCATATCATTACCTCCAAATATGATATTGTCAACAAATATCTCAACAATGAAAGTATTATCATTGGTATCTCCTTTCAAATATAGATTATTGTTGTCACTTGTTCTAACTAATCCAATACTAATGAGATAAGAGTGAAGTCTTTCATACCATGCTCTCAGTGCTTGTTTCAATCCACACAAGGATTTGTGTAGTTTAAAAACCATGTTCCTCTTGTTAGGATCAACAAACCCTTCAGGTTGTTCAATGTATACCTCTTCTTCTAGTATTCCATTCAGAAATGTAGATTTAACATCCATTTGGTATACTTTGAATCCTTTAAAAGCAGCATAAGCATGTAGAATTATTACTCCTTCTAGTCTAGCAACAGTTGTAAAGGTTTCTCCATAATCAATACCTTATTCTTTTGCATACCCTTTGCATACCAGTCTTTCTTTATTCCTTATGACTTCTCCATTCTCATTAAGTTTGTTTCTGAAAATCCATTTGGTGCCAATAACATTTTTGTCACTTAGTCTATGTACTAATGTCCATGTTTTATTCTTATTAATATTTTCAATGTCTTCATTCATTGCACTAACCCATTCTTGATTCTCAAGTGTAGCATTAACAGATTTAGGCTCAAAATCACAAATCAAACATCTATTGTTAAGAGACTTACATCTTATTCTCATTCCTTCTCTTTTGTCTCCAATGATCTGGTCTTGTGGATGGTGTCTTTTGACATATTTTGCATGTACATGTTCAAATCTCTATTCTTCATTTTTATTTTCACTTTGATATTCATTACTCGGTTCATCATTGTGAGCATTTTCCTTATTCTCGATGTGTCCAACCTGTTACTCGGTTGCATTGTTTTGTCACTCGGGCAAGGTGTCAAGTTCTTCAATGTAGACAAATATGTTGTAATCTTCAGGTTCCTTTATGTTGTCCCCATCATTTTTCTCAGAAAATTCATCCACTTTAACATTTGCACTTTCAATGATTTTGTTAGAATATTTGTTTAGACATTTATAAGCTTTTCTTTTAGTAGAATATCCTAGAAATATTCCTTCATCACTTTTAGAGTCAAGTTTCCCATTTTTTTCATCTTTTAGTATATAACATTGACTTCCAAAAATTCTAAATTAACTCACATTTGGTGTGTATCCATACCATAGCTCATAAGGTGTCTTATTTGTGTCTTTCTTCAATTGAACTTGGTTCATTGTATTGACAATCGTACTTACAGCTTCTCTCCTGAATTTTTGTGTGATGCCTTTTTCAATCATCAATGTTCTGGTACAATCAACAATTGATCTATTCCTCCTTTCAACAATCTCATTTTGTTGTGGTGATCTCGGTGAAGAAACATGTCTTGTAATCCCATGCTCCTTATAAAAGTTAGTGATTTCATCATAAATAAATTCTCCTCCTCTATCTGATCTTAAAAATTTTAGTTCTTTTCCACTTTGTTTTCCAACTTTAGCTTTATACCATTTGAACATCTTAAATGCTTCAGATTTCTCTTTTAAGAATATGACAGACATCATCCTAGAATTTTCATCAACAAATAGAATAAAATATCTATCACCATAATAGCTCTTTGTTCTCATTGGTCCACATAAGTCAGTATGGACTAACTCCAGAATAGCATTAGATGTGTAGGTTTTTCTCTTGAAACTAGACTTTGTCATTTTTCCTATTTATCAATTCTTGCACATAGTATGGTCGGGCTTTGAAATACTCGGTAAGCCTCTCACTTTTCTTTTCTTACTTATCTTAACCATGTTGTCAAATTTCACATGACATAACCTTTTACGTCATAACCAAACATCTTCATTTATAGCCAATAAACAAGTGGTCTCAATATCATCAAGATAGAATAGATTACTTTTTGTTTGTTCACCAGTACCGATCAACTTTCCTTTTCTATTATAGATCATTTCCTTTTTTTTCTCAAATGCAACTTGGTGTCCTATTTTGTTCAGCTGTGAAACACTCAATAGATTTCAGTTAAGTCTTTTCACTCAATATGTATTTTCACATCTAATCAAATTATTCAACATGATGGTACCTTTTCCTTCAAATAGGCAAGGTGAGTCATTACCCATCCTAACTAGTCCACCATTATAATATTAAAAAGTTTCAAACTTTTCTTTATCTCCAGTCATGTGATGAGTGCAGCCACTATCAATATTCTAGAAATCATTTTTGCCAACTTTAGATATGAGTGTTGTTTCAACATACCTTTCTTCTTTGTCTGATACATCCTTCATAGCAACATATACTACCTTAATATCTTCATCAAAATCTATGTCAAAATTTTCATCTTTGTTCTCAACCAGGTAACAAGCCTTCTTTCCTTTGTCCTTGTAATCTCAATTATCTCTTTTATGAGAGTGTCGGTTGATTCTATATTCTTGGTCATCACTTATGTCATACTTCATTTCATAAGATCTGTCTTTGTTTCTTTCATCCTTTCTCTTGTTAGGGCATCTAGCAGCAAAATGTCCAATTTCTTTGCAATTAAAACAGACCAATGGTAATTTACCTTTATATCTTCCTTTACCTCTATGTAATCTCCTAGCCATTAGTCCTTCGAGCTCATCAATTTCTTGTTCATCACTATCATTATCACTATCAATTCTCATAGTGTGTTTTTTACTATATTTTCTTATTTTCAGAGAAGACTTGAATGCAGACTCAATAGTAGGTAAGACACTATTGTCATAGTTTTTCATCTCAAATAAAATAAGTCTACTAATAAAACTATCAAGACTAACATTTTTATTAGCTACTGATCTCATTTCTTGAATTGCAGATACTCTAATAGCATAAATAGGTAGTAAGGTTCTCATAATTTTACTTACAATTGTTTCTTCCTCAATTACTCCTCCTACTCCATGAATAGCATTAACAACTTCTTTGATTCTGTCACTATAGTGAGTGATGTTCTCTCCTTCTTTCATTCTTAGGTCATCAAACTTTCCTCTTAGGCTTTCAGCACATTGGTATCTCCTCCATGTACTAGCTTGAGTTTGTCCCACATTTTTTTGTAGAGGTGCATGATTTCACATCTTCAAATTTAGCATCGGTTAGTGAAGAAGCAAGTTCTATCATCATAGAATTGTGTTCATGTTTCTCTCTCAATTGATCAACAGTCAGTGGTCTAGTAGGTGTAACATATTAAGTATCCAAGTGTTGTGTAACATCGTTTCCAATGCCAGATAGATGAATTATTATCCTACTTTTCCATGATGCAAAGTTGTCCTTGTTCAACTTAGGCACATCCCTTTTACTCATCTTGTGATCTTTTGCTTAAGTCCCTTTAAAATTTTCTTTTAAGCACCAAATCTCTGATACCAATTGTTAGAATAAATGAGAGGGGGACTGAATCAGTGGCCTTAATAATTATTCCAAAAGATCCAACCAAAAACTTATCTCTTTAAATATAATACTCACAGTTATCTTACATTCCCAATTTCAACAAGATGTATGTCATAAATAATCTTTAACAAATATAAACTGCTCGGTAAGATATACTGTTTATCTTTTCTATTCTTTATCGAGTAGTAGCAAATAAACTTAGAGTTAACCGACCAATCCAGTTTCAATAATGTGTAAAGCAAAATATCAATGCAATGAAACATATACACATTTGACACATAGATTTTAATGTGGAAACCCAATATGGGAAAAACCACCTGGGACCGGTAACCCAAAATTATTTCACTCTTTTGATGTGAGCTCGGTGAAGATCCAACGTTGTTAAAGGTTACAATACACACTATTAAGTGTGACCTTGTTAGAGGATTTAAAACCAATAGTTTGTCTTTTGACCTAGCACTCACTATGTTGTCAACAAGAAAACATTTTTATACTCTTGAGTATCTCAATACAATTAGGACTATTAAATCCCACTCAGTTAAGAGATTTTCTGAATCAATGGTCAAACTGATACAGTAAATGATCTATTCAAAGTACAACTTTGATTTGCAAATATTTAGATATATTTTTAGTTCTATAATACCTCTCTAATCAATATACAGTTCAGTTAATTGCTTTCTTTCTTTCTTCCACTCAGTGAATGCTCTGTCCTTTGTTGCTCAGTGTCCGCACAATTCCTTGGCTCTGTTCTTCAACTTGTATGATCAGATCTGCATGAATAATTCTATCTTCACACATAATATACTCAATATTCCTCTCTCTAATAATGAATTCCTTATCTCTTTATATAGACATGATTAGCCTCTCAATATCCTTGTTTTTTTCATAGATTTCTTCTTGATCTGTAAATTTTTCCATGTGTTGATTTATCCCATAAATCTCTGCTTTAGTTTTATTCTATAAATCTCTCCTTGATAACTATGAATAAAACACACTTTAAATCCCCTTCCATGCTTTAGTTTAATTGATCATTGAAAATAAAGAAATCAATCAGTCAATCCCTAAATTGTAGCTCTGCTACCTAAGAAATTTTATTATTATTTAACTTCATATATGCTCAGTCATCATCTTTAGTTGTGATCGGTCATCAACTCTAGTTTACTATGGTGCTCGATATACACTTGCTCGGTAACACTTGTTCGGTTACTACTATGCTCATTATACACTGTGAACTGCTCTGTGTTCACTATCACTCAGTGTATATAGACTTTTAATGTTTTACCAGCCACATAAACTTTATCTCTTCAGATCTTCAAGGTTATGATATTATGTGAATGAATAATCAAACCATATCAAGTTGACATCAATGAAAATATAATACATTAACTGATTTAATGTCTTTCATTCACTTTTGTAGCTCGGTGATCATCAACTTATCATTTTCAAACATTCAATCTGTTATAGTTCATCAAGCTCATCATCATCCATACTCTCCAAATCTATACTCAATATTTTCTCTCCACTTTCCAACAATAAGGTTGAAGAAACAAGTGTCATTAATTTGTGTTTCACTTCAGCCTTGCTCTCTGGTCCCTTCACAACCTCAGAAATGCTTGCTTTCTCTTGAATCTTAGAGGGTTCTTCCTCAGTAGATTTTACCTTTTATATATCAATCTTAGACATAGTATCATTGTTTCCTTAAAAAGGATCATTAATATCTAGTGAGGTATCCAATATCACAGGCACACCAACAACAAAGAAATATGGTTTCTTTATAGTACTGATAAACTGACTATTATCCTTTCCATCCTTAGGTGAATCAATGTTGATTATTGTAGGCTTGGAGGACTCTCCCTTTAGAGTAGTTATAGTGGAATTAGGTCTATTAAGTGTGATATTCTTAGGTTTAGTTTCCATTAATATTTTGTTTATCACCTTGTGACTATCCTCAATTACTTCATCATAATTTCTTGCCATTATCTTGATCAGCCTGTACTTAGTTCTTAACATGAGTTTCAGTGCATTTAGTATCCTTTTATGCTCATCAAATGATATCATGAGTTATATGTCTTCAATAGCTTTTATCCTGATTTGTTCATCTTCTTGTAATTCTAATTTATTCCTCACTTCAAGTTTATCATACAACTCGTGAGGAATGCTTCCAGGCATCTCTAACAGTTTTTTCTTGAAAACTAACATGCGCTTAATAACAATATATTCTATAAGAATTTGATTTTTAACATCATACCTTTCATAATATTTTCTTAGTTGGTTTATCTTTCCTTGGTCCACAACTCTCTTATCCATCATTTTCAAGTCAGGTTTCCAGAGTTGTATGTTCACAGGTTTGTCTTGTGATTTTTTCTCTACTCATTTTTCTTCTTTTTCATCTATTCTACCTTCTTCTCCTTTTCTTCTTATTTCTTCTCTACATATGACTCCTTTTATGCATTTGTTCTATGTTTCTTGGGTGGGTAACTTTGTTTAGAGGACCTTTTTCCCTTTGCAGGGGTTTCTGTAACCTCCATAGTTTGTGATGTCTACATAGGTACTTCTTTCACAATAGATGGTGGACTAGAAGTTTTCTCATTGTCTAGAGGTGGAAGAGTTGTAGGGGCATAACTCCCTAATCCAGATGCTCTTTTAGTCATTTTCCTTCTTATATCCTTTATCTCTTCTTTAGTAATGTCATCTTTACGTGCTAAGTCATCTACAACATTTTCAATTTTCTTTCTCCTAGCTTCTCTTGTCTGTTCTTCTTTGATCTTAGAGGATATATCCTCATATGTACCCCATCTTTCCTCTGATGGATCTAAATCTGAAGATAAATCATGTTCAACTTGCATAGTTAGAACTTCCTTACTCATCGCATACCCCATAGGGTAACACCACTTCATCCTTGGATCAACTTCCTCAAAACAAACACAATTTGTTTCAACCATGAAACATATTGTCTCCTTGAACTTTTATACTATCTCCTCATGTATTCTAATTCTTTGTTTCATCTCTCTCTAGATTATTTTGATCATTCCAAATAACTCTCCATCAACCCATGTGTTATTCTGTCTTTTGTAGCTATTTGATATTTGTAGACCAATGGGTTGATTATCTCTCTAGGCTCTAGGGTGCATACCTTGGAACTTATGTACCATGTGTATATACATATGTATCAAAACTAATCCAAATCTGAATGTCTTAGTCCTATCTTTCTTTATTTTTCTTATGTTCTCCATGAACTATTGTGCAAGAACTTTGCATAGGTTATACTTAACATTTTATTTTACCATCTTATATGTCATCATTATAACACCAGCAAAAACTGAGTTAGGTTAGCTTCTATAGAGGAGTTTGTATCCAAGAATCATTGCAACAAGTCTAACATCTTGTTGGAAGATGTGAACCACTATCATTTCTCACTTATCCCATTTCAATTGGGTTAGGGTTTCCACCTGCTTCTTGATTTTTTTCTCTGTAACAAGGATGACTTAAGAGTTATCCAGACCAGTAATGTCATGGATCAACTCACTACAAGTATTCACAGGCTACTCCCCAATCCAAATGAATTGGTCATGCACTCTACTCAATATTATTTTGAACCATTCTTGTTTGTCAAACTCATGCAATTCTGTCATTTTCATTATGCTAAGATTCTCAAGATGAGAAAACTCATCCTTCCACTTTCAGTCCTCTTTAATCATATCCTTCATTTCCTTGAAGATGTAGTGCCTCACTGACCCTATCATAGAAAACGAAGTGAAGTAGTGAATGGAATAAAGTAATTCAAGAAATGAAAAGGTAAGTACACTACTTTAATGCTTCAAAGCACCTAGTTAGCATATGTTTATTTCTTTCTATGCCACTTTTAGTTTCTTTAAAATGTAAATGTTAATCCAAGGTTTTATGATAAGTTTCATAGTATGGGTAATAATGAATAAATTAGATAGAATTTAACGTTCACAATCATTTTGAGGTGATTACTTTAAAATATTGCATTGTGAATTATTTACTTGATATATGATAATAAAATTCAGACAATCGAGCCTTAAGATTTCAAAATCAATAGAGTCATTTCCATCTACTTAAAACTTGATTTAGGATATCCAAACTATTACTTATCATTTTATATGGATTAATATGATATCAGTAAGTGTAGTACCCCTCCATATTAGTGCATTAGTGTTGTGTGATTTTGTCATTTTATTAAGTTTCAAATTTTTTATTTATTAGACTTAAATCTATTATTGAAAATATTGTGCATGGAATTAATTAATATTATTATTGGTGCTTCTATACCATAGTTTAAATATGTAATAAATAAAATGAGGTAATATTATTAATTAGTAGCGAGGGTTCTTATCAGACTACAAATTTGAATAGAGGTTTATGATTGTTGAATCAATTGTACATGTTTGTGTGGTAGATAATGATTAAATTGATGATACTGATGATACTAATCATTATAATCAATAATTAATTATATCATATTACAACATAAATTTAATTGAAAGTATTTTAGAATATGTTTATAATTATTATTATTTTGTTTAGATCATATCACAAATTTAATATTAATTTAGCATCTTGTTTTGAAAGGTATCTTTCATATTAATTTTTACATGTTAGAAAAGATGTGATATCATTGTTATTACAAAATTATTAAGATATTAACCATGTGATGGGATAAACTCTTAATTTAACTTAAATTTTGACCTTCTTATAGAGTTGTGTCATGTTTAACCTAACGTATCCATCATGGCATTTTAGATTAGTAAGTATTATTTGATTAATTTAAACTAGGAAGAAGTGGGACCACGGAGATGAAATGAAGCAGATAAGAATCGAGGGCTGATTTGATGAATAACTTTATTTTAAAGTGTGTTTGGATCATTTTTCTAATAGACATTAGATTAAGGGATTTTATTTATATTTCTCGGCATGTATGCTAATATTTAATAATGCCTTTATATAATTAGTATAAAATTAAGAGGGAGTACATCATATAGTTTCGCTTAACTATGGTCTTAATAGAATGAAATAACATATATACTTAAGTGGATTAAGCTGAGAGTGCTTGTCTAGTGTGATATCACTATACAATTCTTATTCAGTAGGAAATTCAGACTAAATTGATTAATTGGATTGGAACCTTTCATTTTAGTTATGAATTTGAGTGAGAATGGTTGGAGCTATTAATCGACCTACATGGGCCTATGGCTAGAACAAAAGTCAAGAAATGTATTGATGAATGGTACAGTCTACTCTGTCAATAATGACCCCTCTGCAAAATTCAATGTGAAGAGGTGTGAGTAGAAAGAAAATGCATGGTCTCCCATCCTTCTCTGCTATCAAAATTTATTGCAGATCTAACTCAGCCCATCAGCTACTTTTATTTGGATGTTTTTCAGATCTTTGTACGGAAGGAAAAATAAATATTGGGTGGATGTGAAATAAGTTTAAAAAAAAAGGATGATCGAAGTCCGCCATATATTGAACATATCTCATTAGAATGACAACTCTACATCACATGGAAAGAGACAGATCTTACTAAAAGATACGAAGCAATCCTAGGTCAAAAAAAAAAACTGACGCGTGACAAAGGGCAAAAAATGTGTTACAGACATATACTACAGGTATTGTCCATTGTTCATGGGAATCAAATGCTATTTTTTTAATGCCCATCCACCTTCAACCAAGCCCTCCATGTAATGATCTTACCACCATAATGAAATGATTTTTTTTTGGGGAACCCATTTGGATTCGACAATAGTTTGGAAATTGATATCTCGCGATTACCTTTAAAATGAGATTAGTGGTTACTCCCCTTCTGGATTCTAGTCAGAAAAATGACAGTCATGTATCATCTACATTTAAAGATTTCAAAGACTATTCTGATAAGAGGGAAGTCCTTCATGAATTGAATGAAAATGACATGCCCAAAAAGAAATGTGGAGCCTGTGATTTCGTTACAGGCTTTCAAAAAAATCTAGATGTTTAGCATAAGAGTGATGTCAGCCAGATAGACAATGTGTATGTGGAGGATGGGGCATCAAAATAGAATACCCCCAAAAATGTGGTGGATGTATCTCACAAGTTTCATTCTCAAAGACAATTAGAGCTATAGTGGAAAGGCTTGAAGAATTTGACACGCATAGACTAAACTAGTGGTAGAAGCAAATTGATGATAGAAAGAATACTTTTGGCTATGAATGCTAAGTTAAACTTGTGACCAAAAAAAAAGAGGAGGTTATCCGATCCACAGACTCCAGATGGAAACAAACCTATAGCAAAACGAAGTGCATTCGCAAGCTGGGCACGTGCGGGGAACGTATCCTTCTAGTTGGGGAGAGAAGGGAAGGACAGAGAGAAGAATTTTAAGGTTTAGGTGAGTTGCGATGATTCTATTCTTGTTATCTAGTTGTACAATAGAAAATTGTCTTATTTTAGTTGGTTTATGACTGGTAAATAATATTAGATTTATGCGTATCACTTTTAGCGTGTATTTTGTGTTTTGGACTAGAAAATTGTTTCCAATGGTGTCTTCAGAGGTTTCAAAATGGTTGTCAATCATGAAAATCCTCAATCTTTCTATTTCATGAAAATCTACAGCTCTACATTAACATGTATATGCTGTTAAAAGCATTGAACCTGTCTAATTTCATTTAGACTTGAATTGCATAAATGAGGTTGATTTGATATCTTCTGCTACTTTTCTTGTTCATTTTGTAAAATATTCCATTTTTGGGATCTTTGATGTACAAATCTAAGACCACAGTTTTCCAATTTTCTGTTGCATTATGATTGATGTTTTTTTTTAAAATAAAGAAGCTTTCTGTTTCACATCTTTAATTAATCTGTATCACAATTTTGCATTCTTTAGCTTTACATAAATAATCCCATTTAGGAATGGTTTTTAGCATTAAAGATATTATAATGTGAAGAGACAATAGAATGGATATTAGACTAACAATTTGTGTTATGTGAGTTGTGCAAAAAAAAAAAAAATCTATTGGAGTGTGCATTCTTTCAAAAAAATAGGCTTTGAAAGCCTCTGTGAGTCTATTATTTCATTGGTTGATATCCTTCCTTGGACAAGTGTTTCATTGAAGTACCAATATTTTGAGGACTGTTGATAAGGGAATCACGCTATCGCTAGGATAGAAATATTATGGTAGTAAATAATCACATAGAGTTATGACTCAATGAAATATAGAATTTAATGTCAAATGAATAATTAGATTATTAGCCAAGAGTACACAATTAAGAAAAAATGAGCACTGATTATATCATCATTAACTTTATCAAGCTATAAAGAGGTCATAGATCCTTCTCCATGAATACCATCGGCAAGAAGTGGGAAATACAAAAAGGAAAGTGAGGAAATAGTTTTAGACCATTAACAATTTCTAAAGTAAATTAAAGTGATGATTATTTGCAAGACAGAGTCAGTCATGGATTAAAATGCAAAACTTTATTACTGATATGTTCAATCCTTAGGTTAGTGAGTGGAAATAATATTACCTTGTGCATGCACTGCCTTTTCTTAAAATTGTATTCCCTTTTACTAGTTAGAGTTTACATTCTAATGGGTAAGGAGTAATATCACATTGTGGATGGAAATAGTAAAATAATTAATTAGTTTTTCAGTTATTATTGACGACACATTTAGGAAATGATATATAAGTACTCCTTTAGATTTAAGATTTATGATGTATTGCATTCTTTTCTATGTATTTATGTACGTGATTGTTGTGAATCAAGTCTTATCATTATCTAATTTCATGTATTAGTTTTATTGTTAATTGGACTATTATCTAGGAAAATGCAATTATGTTATAAATTTATTGTTCCTAGAAATTAATATATTATGAGACTAATTTAATTCCTTATGTATTATGGTTCCTTAAGGAGGATTTTAAGGATGACTACTTAGTATTCTGAGCTTTGGGATCGTGAAGGGAGGGTTGTATACCCACTTCTACCATTCCTTAAAAGATTGGTTTTAAGTTTAACCCAAACTACGATGTCTCTATGAGTTATGTAGGCAAGGTCATCTACGATGAGCCCCTGAGGTATTAGGTCTGGACCTTAGGTCTTGTTCTATTGAGTTCTCCCTTTATCTTCCCACCCCTTACCTATATTTTGTATAATTTGCATCTCATTATGAACTAGTTGGGAATATTTAGGGTTGATTTCGCTATGATATTGGTGTAGCTTATCTTTGATCACGTATGTAATCATCAATGAATTCTAACATCATGCATCTATTTGTGTAGCAATATATACAAATGCAGGAAATAGAGAGGCAAGGAGAATATGATACCTAGGCAAGGAGGAGAAAACTCAGTTATGTAACACCTCCATATGATTGTCATCTAAATACTATGAAATGCTATTTCTTAAAGTTGCTCCATTGCCTTCTTGTACTATAGATAAATATTATAATTAATAGAATCATGAATTGCTGATGTAGCTAAAATGGCATGTTATATTTCTTTTTAAAAAAAAAATTATTGTGTCTTTGGGTGTATATTTTGGGCATTACATTTGGTATCAGAGCCAGGCTTGCAACACTGGGGTCTCTAGGTAACCTTGTTTCTTATGTTTTTATTGTGAAATGCTAACTAATTGGTAGTACTCACTGAAATTACCTTGTGTATACTTCCCTTTTTTTGGTTATATGTAATTACGCTGTAATAACATGTTCGAAGGTATAACATTGACTATGTTTAAGAGAATTTCTATTACATGTATATGGGATATAGGAAGTTAGTATAATTCCTTCAGGTTCTTGTGAGTGAAAAATCTGAATGCTTTTAAGTTGATAGATTTTCTAATGATGTTAGAGGAAATATTAATGATGGGTAATTTTGCCCAGTAAGAAAATTATTATGGATGTTAAGGAGCACTTGTAATCATTATGTGATGCTTATGATGCACAGTTTTGGACAACAATATAATTTATGTTATAATAATATATTCTTATTTGGAAAGTACTTCCTGTGAATTTGAATATCTAGTACTAGTGCTATGTTGAGTGTTGTGTATAACTAGTACTTGCATTATGTTCCCATGGGGCGGTGAGGATATGCGCCCAACTATGGAGGTTATGTTTTCATAGGGGTATGTGAGAACCATACTGCCATTTCATTTGCATGTTTTCACCCTATTGAGTGCCAACCCACGGGTTGTTGATAAGTCAGTATGTGTAGGGGTTGTAGCATCACCTTTTCCTTGGGTAGTTCTGTGGTGTACGTGTAATGGCGGCGTGAAGTGACCTTAGCTTCCACTTCTTGAGGAAAAAGGTAATCAATGCTTCCCCTTAGGATTGACCCAAATATGTGGTTCATAAGTGCATAGCCCCAATCTCCATAGTTCTTGAGTATGATACTAGTACCCGATATGAGACTTTATGGACAAAGATATGACTTATGGGTATACACATTTCTTGATGGTCCAGCATGTGGAGGGAGATTTTTTTCCCATGTTGTGATGGATACCGTATTCGCACATGTTTTGGCATGATGCAAATGGGTACGATGCCTCACCCACTAGTGTTCTGACATAGTGTGGATAGTGATATCGTGTTGCTGATGGAAGCAAGATGAGCTTGAGGACACGATGTCATGTACAGAGTTACGTGAAGGTGCAATATAGATACATATGTTATGTTTTCCTACTTGATGCAGATTGATTTGGAGACGCTTGTATGCTTGTAGAGGGATACCCATGGATGCTCAGTTATTTAGACGTGGTAGGCATATGGGTGGACCCTGGCCATGTATACCTCTGGCTATGGTGATGACCTATGAGAGATATCTCTATGTGGAGTGTGACCTGCGCATGCCTTCTCTGCGAGGAACACTGTCATGCGACATACTACCAATGTGTGCCCTCTCTGCTTAGTGTATTGTCATGCCAAGTGTGTTGACGTGTTATTTCATGCCACTTGATGCGGGGTGTTTTCGAGGTGAATACCCCATGCCATGCAATAGTAGACCACTGGGTCATCACATGATGGGCTATTGTGATAGTTAGACATTGTTCCCTTCTTCCTCGTGAGGTGGCTATATATAGTCACATAGTGATGTGTTGTGTAATTTTATGATATTTTGTTCTGGTGTGGGTCAGCAACTTGTTTATCTTCTCTTGTGATGGTTTAGCCATAAATTCTTGGGAAAGCTTGTTATAATGATTTAATGTTGTGATATTTCCAATTCTGTAATTTATTGTTGAAATTGACAACTTGTTACCTTTTATTTATTAATTTGGTGGCTAAACTAGTTTCCATTGGTGTAATTTGAATGTTGGCCATGTGTAGTAATATGATTCCTCACCAAGGATGCAAGAGGTAGACTTGGTGAGTGTATACGAGGAATTAGATGCAGGGAACCTTTGAGTATGGGGGTATGTGAGGCCATCATGTAGCTAATATCCACTGCCCACCCTAGAGTGGTGACTATTCCTTGGAGGCTAAACACCTTACATAAACAAGGGGTAGATCATGTGGACTTGTATGGGGGAAACTCACCATATGTGTGTGAGCCATATATGAGTGCATTCCTAGGACCATCAAGCCACTTGGTGAGGTATGTATCATGGATTTTGGATCATGTATCATTGACTATGGTTATGTGTTCAAATGAGATCAGTATATTGTACCCTGGGGCATTATGTCTTGAGTCGCTCCTGAGCCATGTGTTGTGATGTGTATTCCCCATGATGTGGACTATTGTGTGATTGTGTAACTGGATATCTACTCATGCTTTCTACTACATCTTAGTGATATAAAATATATTTGTATGCTTGTCAACATGCATATTACTATGTTTAATTAGTTGATGGCATTGTATTGATTAAATTAAATAGGAAAATTGTAGGTTGTATCATGAAAAGTTTCCCCTTGGGATGATAGACCCAGTATAAATGGTTATGATTCTAATAGAATATAATTTATTAATCTCATTTATCATGCTTGGGATTGATGAAATGGTGGAACTTTTGAAGAAATTAAGTAAATGGTTTTCTATGCTTTCCCTACATTACGATAAAGTGTTAGAGTTTTAGTGTCGTTATAAGAACTGATGTATTTCTATGAATGGATTAATGAGAGATTAGTGTAAATTACTATTCATTAGGAACAATGTATATGATATTGAAAAGAAAATGAGTAGAAGATTTCTTATAAAGGTTATTTTTACGGCTGAAAATGAAGGTAAAAGACACCCTGTGATAAGAAAATTGCATTTTACTGTGTTTATAGCTAATGTTTGCATGAGGAATTGGTCTACATTGTTGCTCATGTTTAAATGCATAGTTTGTTTTGCCTACTAACCTAAAGAAAAGCTAGTACTCATGAGTTTGGGAGAAACATGAAAACATAGAAATTGATCCAAGGAGTAAGAATATTAGGGATGCTAGTTAAAGAATATTTTAAGACTGATGTGTTATGTGTTTCTATTCTTAGCCCTTGCGACTTCTAGGAGTAAGTCATACCATAGGGGAGGAGGATGTAGTGCCTCACTGACCCTATCATGGAAAACAAAGTAAAGTAGTGAATAGAATAAAGTAATTCAAGCAATGAGAAGGTAAGTACACTACTTTAATGCTTCAAAGCACCTAGTTAGCATATGTTTATTTCTTTCTATGCCACTTTTAGTTTCTTTAAAATGTAAATGTTAATCCAAGGTTTTATGATAAGTTTCATAGTATGGGTAATAATGAATAAATTAGATAGAATTTAACGTTCACAATCATTTTGAGGTGATTACTTTAAAATATTGCATTGTGAATTATTTACTTGATATATGATAATAAAATTCAGACAATCGAGCCTTAAGATTTCAAAATCAATAGAGTCATTTCCATCTACTTAAAACTTGATTTAGGATATCCAAACTATTACTTATCATTTTATATGGATTAATATGATATCAGTAAGTGTAGTACCCCTCCATATCAGTGCATTAGAATTGTATGATTTTGTCATTTTATTAAGTTTCAATGTTTTTTTTTATTAGACTTAAATCTATTATTGAAAATATTGTGCGTGGAATTAATTAATATTATTGTTAGTGCTTCTATACCATAGTCTAAATATGTAATAAATAAAATGAGGAAATATTATTAATTAGTAGCGAGGGTTCTTATCAAACTACAAATTTGAATAGAGGTTTATGATCGTTGAATCAATTGTACATGTTTGTGTGGTAGATAATGATTAAATTGATGATACTAATCGTTATAATCAATAATTAATTATATCATATTACAACATAAATTTAATTGAAATTATTTTAGGATATGTTTATAATAATTATTATTTTGTTTAGATCATATCACAAAGTTAATATTAATTTAGTATCTTGTTTTGAAAGGTATCTTTCATATTAATTTTTACATGTTAGAAAAGATGTGATATCATTGTTATTACAAAATTATTAAGATATTAACCATGTGATGGGATGAACTCTTAATTTAACTTAAATTTTGACCTTCTTATAGAGTTGTGTCATGTTTAACCTAACGTATCCATCATGGCATTTTAGATTAGTAAGTATTGTTTGAATAATTTAAACTAGGAAGAAGTGGGATCGCGGAGATGAAATGAAGCAGATAAGAATCGAGGGCTGATTTGATGAATAACTTTATTTTAAAGTGTGTTTGGATCATTTTTCTAATAGACATTAGATTAAGGGATTTTATTTATATTTCTTGGCATGTATGCTAATATTTAATAATGCCTTTATCTACTTAGTATAAAAGTAAGAGGGAGTGCATCATATAGTTTCACTTAACTATGGTCTTAATAGAATGAAATAACGTATATACTTAAGTGGATTAAGATGAGAGTGCTTGTCTAGCGTGATATCACTATACAATTCTTATTCGGTAGGAAATTCAGGCTAAATTGATTAATTAGATTGGAACCTTTCATTTTATTTATGAATTTGAGTGAGAATGGTTGGAGCTATTAATCGACCTAGACGGGCCTATGGCTAGAATAGAAGTCAAGAAATGTATTGATGAATGGTACAGCCTACTCTGTCAATACTGACCCCTCTGCAAAATTCAATGTGAAGAAGCGTGAGTAGAAAGAAAATGCATGGCGTCCCATCATTCTCTGCTATCAAAATTTATTGAAGATCTAACTCAGCCCATCAGCTGCTTTTATTTGGATGTTTTTAAGATCTTTGGGTGGAAGGAAAAATAAATATTGGGTGGATGTGAAATAAGTTTAAAAAAAAGGGCGATCGAAGTTTGCCACAGATTGAACATATCTCGTTAGAATGACAACTCTGCATCACACGGCAAGAGACAGATCTTACTAAAAGATACGAAGCAATCCTAGGTCAAAAAAAAAACTAACGCGTGACAAAGGGCAAAAACTGTGTTACAAACATATACTACAGGTATTGTCCATTGTTCATGGGAATTGAATGCTATTTTTTAAATTCCCATCCACCTTCAACCAAGCCCTCTGTGTAATGATCTTTCTATCACAATGAAATGATTTTTTTTGGGAACCCATTTGGATTCACCAATAGTTTGGAAACTGCTATCTCGCGATTACGTTTAAAATGAGATTAGTGGTTACTCCCCTTATCGATTCTAGTCAAAAAAATGGTAGTCATGTATCATCTATAGTTAAATATTTCAAAGACTATTCTGATAAGAGGGAAGTCCTTCATGAATTGAATGAAAATGACATGCCCAACAAGAAATATGGAACCCGTGATTTCGTTACAGGCTTTCAAAAAATCTAGATGTTCAGCATAAGAGTGATGTCAGCCAGATACACAATGCGTATGTGGAGGATGGGGCATCAAAATAGAATACCCCCAAAAATGTGGTGGATGTATCTCACAAGTTGCATTCTCAAAGACAATTAGAGCTATAGTGGAAAGGCTTGAAGAAATTGACACGCATAGACTAAACCAGCGGCATAAGCAAATTAATGATGGAAAGAATACTCTTGGCTATAAATGCTATGTTAAACTTGTGACCAGAAACAAGAGGAGGTTATCTGATCCATAGACTCCAAATAGAAACAACCCTATAGTAAAACAAAGTGCATTCCCAAGTTGGGCGCGTGCGGGGAGCGTATCCTTCTAGTTGGGAAGAGAAGGGAAGGAGAGAGAGAATAATTTTGAGGTTTAGGTGAGTTGTGATGATTCTATTCTTGTTATCTAGTTCTACAATAGAAAATTGTCTTGTTTTAGTTGGTTTATGACTGGTAAATAATATTAGACTTACGTGTATCACTTTTAGTATGTATTTTGTGTTTTGGACTGGAAAATTATTTCCAATTGTGTCTTTGGAGGTTTCAAAATGGTTGTCAATCACAAAAATCCTCAATCTTTCTATTTCATGAAAATCTGCAGCTCTACATTAACATGTATATGCTGTTAAAAACATTGAACCTGTCTAATTTCATTTAGACTTGAATCACATAAATGAGGTTGATTTGATATCTTCTGCTTCTTTTCTTGTTCATTTTGTAAAATATTCCATTTTTGGGATCTTTGATGTGCAAATCTAAGACCACAATTTTCCAGTTTTCTATTGCATTATGATTGATGTTTTTTTTTTTAAATAAAAAAGCTTTTTGGTTCACATCTTTAATTAATCTGTATCACAATTTTTTGTTCTTCAAATTTTCATAAATAACCCTATTTAGGAAAGGTTTTCGGCATTAAAGGTATTATAATGTGAAGAGACAATAGAATGGATATTAGACTAACAATTTGTGTTATGTGAGTTGTACAAAAAAAAATATCTATTGGAATGTGCATTCTTTCAAAAAAATAGGCTTTGAAAGCCTCTGTGAGTCTATTATTTCATTATCTGATATTCTTCCTTGGACAAGTGCTTCGTTGAAGTACCAATATTTTGAGGACTGCAGATAAGGGAATCACGCTATTGCTAGGATAGAAATATTATGGTAGTAAATAATCACATAGAGTTATGACTCAATGAAATATAGAATTTAACATCAAATGAATAATCAGATTATTAGCCAAGAGTACACAATTAAGAAAAAATGAGCACTGATTATATCATCATTAACTTTATCAATCTATAAAGAGGTCGTCGATCCTTCTCCATGAATACCATCGACAAGAAGTGGGAAATACAAAAAGGAAAGTGAGGAAACAGTTTCAGACCATTAACTATTCCTAAAGTAAATTAGAGTGGTGATTATTTGCAAGACAGAGTCAGTCATGGATTAAAATGCAAAAATTTATTACTGATATGTTCGATCCTTAGGTTAGTGAGTGGAAATAATATTACCTTGTGCATGCATTGTCTTTTCTTAAAATTGTATTCCCTTTTACTATTTAGAGTTTACATTCTAATGGGTAAGGAGTAATACCGCATTGTGGATGGAAATAGTAAAATAATTAATTAGTTTTTCAGTTATTATTAACGACACATTTAGGAAATGATATATAAGTACTCCTTTAGATTTATGATGTATTGCATTCTTTTCTATGTATTAATGTAGGTGATTGTTGTGAATCAAGTCTTATCATTATCTAATTTCATGTATTAGTTTTATTGTTAATTGAACTATTATCTAGGAAAATGCAATTATGTTATAAATTTATTGTTCCCAGCAATTAATATATTATGAAACTAATTTAATTGCTTATGTGTTATGGTTCCTTAAGGAGGATTTTAAGGATGACTACTTAGTATTCTGAGTTTTGGGATCGTGAAAGGAGGGTTGTATACCCACTTCTACCATTCCTTAAAAGATTGGTTTTAAGTTTAACCTAAACTACGATGTCTTTGTGAGTTACGTAGGCAAGGCCATCTACGATGAGCCCCTTAGGCATTAGGTCTAGCCCTTAGGTCTTGTTATGTTGAGTTCTCCCTTTATCTTTCCACCCCTTACCTATATTTTGTATAATTTGCATCTCATTATGAACTAGTTGGAAATAGTTAGGGTTGATTTTGCTATGATATTGGTGTAGCTTATCTTCGATCATGTATGTAATCATCAATGAATTCTAACATCATGCATCTAGTTGTGTTGCAATATATACAAATGCAGGAAATAGAGAGGCAAGGAGAATATGATACGTAGGCAAGGAGGAGAAAACTCAGGTATGCAACACCTCCATATGATTGTCATCTGAATACTATGAAATGCTATTTCTTAAAGTTGCTCCATTGCCTTCTTGTACTATAGATAAATATTATAATTAATAGAATCATGGATTGCTGATGTATTTAAAATGGCACGTTATATTTCTTTAAATAAAAAAAGGTTGTTGCGTCTTTGGGTGTATATTTTGGGCATTACAAAATATCTCAAAATAGCCTAAGGATTCATACTTGTAATGGATATAAGTCCTAATTTCCTCTATGTGAAGAACTTCATAGGACATTTGAGAAAATGCACCTTCTGGATCATCCTCAGTGGATTTGCAAGGATGTCTCTTAAACTTGTATCTAGGTCTCTCAACAAAATCAAATATCAAAGGTGCATCCATATTCATAAGTTTGCAAGTGATTTAAATACTATTTGATTGTTTATTCTTTGAATTACCACTTCGAACAAATGCACAACACACTTTCTTCCTTTTCTTTTCTTGAACCAATCCATGTTCTTCTTTGACTTTGTTCTTTGAATAATGTTTAGACAAGTTCTTTTGATTGACCTCATACTTCACTATAGAAATAAATGAGACATTTCCCAATAAAATTATCTCTGTACATAATCCAGTCAATTAAAAATCTAGCGAACATATGATATAACTGTAGATCGATGCAATGATAGATATATATTCCATAACATTTCCACATACTCTCCCTAAGCTCACAAGATCTTATTCTTCATAATCAGGGGCTAGATAAATTTATGATGTTTCTTTCCAATTCTCCCCCTAAGGCCATGTTTGGTCATTTAGGTCAAAGTAGCATCAAGCAAAGATCCAATAGCATCTATTGACTCTCCCTAAACCTTTTTCTCACTTTGTTCCTTCACTTTCCATACCTTATCACTGTTTGTATCTCCTTCTTTCCTGAAATGACTATTAAATTCATCCATGTAGTCTGCAAGACTCTTACCAACATCTCCAACATTCTTCTTTATGAAAATAGGTGGAGGTGGATATTTATTATCAATTCCTTTATATCTACAAAAATTTGCAATGTGTCCTGGATTATGACATTTTTAGCATGTAGGAGGTGGTCTATTCTAATTAACCTGCAACTTACAATACTTTGCAATGTACCCAAAGTTATTGCACTTGTAGCATGTCATCTTTTTTTCTCTTTCCTCTCTAATTTAATCTTGTTTGGATTGATCAGTTTTCCTACATTCTTCCTTCTTCTGTCCATATGCATAATAATTAAATAAATAACCAGAAAAAGGTTTGAGATGTGCTTTTCCTCTACAATTTCTCTTCATGTGTCCAATCTTGTTACATCCAAAGCATCTACCTCTGAAAGGTCTGATCTATTCTTTTGGTTCTTCAAGAGTAGGTATTTCTTCATCATTCTTCGCTTCAATATTTTATTCTTGAGTCTTTGAAAATTCATCTTCATTGAAGCCAACTCCAGTCATGTCTCCTTTAGGTTTCTTTCTATCTCTTTGTTCATCAATCAAGTCACTGCTCATGTGAAGTTTCTCAATATGTTTCTTAGCCTCAACCAGTTCTCCTTTGATGATCCGACTATATTTCTCTAATTCTAGGTATTTGTTCCTTTAGTCATCAAGTTTAGTCTACATTTTTCCCATCGTAACATTAGCATCCTTTAAGGTTTCTTCAATTTGTTTCTTTCATCCTTTACTAGTTGAATCTCTTTATCCATCTGAAAGGAAGTAGTTTCATGATCAAGCTTCAAAGTATCTTCTCTTGTTCAAGCTATTTTATCTGATCTGAAGTATCATTGTCTGAATCCTCTTTTATCTTATCCATAAGATCTTTTCTATGACTCCTAGATGGTTCAAGTTATTCCTTTAGTTTCTTGATGAAACCCTCAACTGTTCTTAATTTGAATCTCAAGTCACCATTCTCTACTTTAGCCTTATCAAGGTCTTCAAGTGTTGCTTCAAAGTTTTCTTCCAAACTTTCAGAATCCATCTTGATCTCCCTTAAGCTGCTAAGATTTCTCTCAAAGGGCCAAAAGCTCTGATACCAATTCTTAGGATTAAGTAATACTGAGAGGGGGGTGAATCATTATTACAACACTTTAAACTTAAACTTAATAAATTCCAACCTAACCAGACAATTGCTAAAATGAAAAGAACATAAGCACAAAACACATAAATCATAACACCATAAATTTTTTTTCGAGGAAACCCTAGCCAAGGGAAAGCCCTAGTGGGGATGGTACCCATAAATATGTACTAAAAGTATTATCTCCTTGTTAGGATACCTAGCCCTATTAGGAGCTGAATATTACATTAGCACATTTCCTTGTTACAGGAATACAAAAACCCTGTTAAGGGTATACTGAGCTCACTGCTCATACAATCAGAAATTTGATTATGTTACAATTCTTTTCAAGAATGAACAATACAAGAATCTTCTATTCTTAAGTAGTTCCAATTGTATCTCACATCATCATCTATCTAATTTTAACATCATGATGCATCCAT
>MU228123.1:1469782-1503714 GCA_018584345.1 Thuja plicata | reverse complement strand
AAGGGGACTATAGCCATTTTAATTAAATTAAATAGGCTAGGGGAATGGGTTATTTGCAAGTGGACAATTGATTTAGGGGTTTATTTAATTCCTTCATAATTAAATACTATAGCCATGTTTGAATTTGTTTGAATTATATGGCTATAATAGTTGATATAATTCAGTGATAAAAATTACCTAGGACATTAAATTTGATTTAAAATAAATTATGCCAAAGTAACCTTGTCATGACATAATTGGGGGTATGATCACACTTAGGGAAAATAGGGTCCATAGTCAGAATAGACCAAATCCAAGTGGTTACATTTGCCCCTCTTTGAATTGATGTGCGAGTAGCACATTGATTCAAAGAAATTTTTTGATTTTGACTTCGGAAAGATTGAGAATCCCGTTCTTGGTTGTCAAAAAAAATGTTGATGAGATCTAGCACTTGATTGAACTAAACTGATAGAATTGACTTTGAACTTGGTTTTCGTACAAAGGTCAATAAAGATCTTAAAGATACCAATTCTGAACTTGGTTGTCATCCAAATATTGATAATACTAATTTCAAACTTGGTTGTCATCCAAAAGTTAGTAAGAAGCTTCCAGGAGCTTAATAAGAATCCTTTTTTTTTAAATGAGGAAACACAAGATATCCAGCCTATGAGAACCCAAGATTTATATCCAACAATTCTGTATTTAGTCAAGGAAACTGTCATGCCCCTAGTTTGTTTGATAATGAAGTCATTTTAATTTTGTTTCAAGCCAAATTTTGAATTGATGATAGTGTGATCATGCCCCCTCGGGAACGAAATCAAAGGAAAAGAATAAAATCCCTCTGTTAAAAGAATGTATCACTTGCAGGAAGCGGTTAGGGAAAGAAAGAATGGAGTAGAAGAAGTGGAAAAAGATGGTGTGTTTAAAAATAAACACACTAGTACCAAGTTAATTACGTGAAAATGTGAGTGATGAGACTGATAAAATGAGGTTATACCAAGATTTATGATAAAATGTGCAGTATTGATAGATTTTTGGAACAAATGAAGCAAATCTGTGATTTTTGGAACTGTCACAAAAATGGCACTGTGTAGCGTAAAACATCTTAGGCACCTTCGATTTGGTTCCTGATTGATCGAAAAGAGAATAGAAATGGATTTTCAGTTGTCTGGGAGGAGTTTCAGAACCCCTAAATAGCTCAAAAGACCAATATAAGCCTCAAAAAGTACCATTTTATTATTCATTTTCACTTTCCTCCATAGTAATTCTGAGAGCTCTGCATAGAAGATGGTGGTCCCTGTGAGGAAGCATCATTTCGAGATGAGCCGTCGACACCAGTGCCCAGCCGACTACCCACCTCCGGTAAGTGCTCGTAAAACTACCTCATGAATCTTGCAAATTTGATTTTTACACATTTTTAGCTTTGATAGCCATTTTAATTTTGGTTCGCATCCAAGATTCTGGATCACACCCTATCAAACCCGCGTTGCATCCGGTATTTCCCAGATCATATCCAATTTTTCTAGATTTTTGTAATGCATCCAGGATATCCTAGATCGCATCCTGTGTGCCTATTTTTACCTTGTTTTTGTTTATATTTGATTTTGTGTCATACCCTATCCTTTAAAGATCGTACCCTACATATAGAGTCACATGTTGTATGTCGTGGATCACACCCAATATACTCCATCGCATCTGGTATACCCCAGATTGCATGTTGTAAAAGAGATCACACCCTGTTTGTTTAGAATCATATCTCATTTGTAGACTTAGGATATTTATCCTTTTGATATGTTTGCATGTTGCGGAACTTGAATCACTTAGTTGATCAGGATTCTGCATCTCTGTTGTAGGTATAATACCAATTTCATCTTTGTACGTGTCAAAAATAGGCAGATTTTGAGATAGTCTCTTTTAGAGGCACATATCCAGGTCATGTGCTTGCTCTATCTGGACTACTCTTTGATGATGAGTAGACTACAATGATCTGATGTGGATTACATTCTTTGATAGGTTTACCCAAGATAGGGGTAAACCGAGGGTTGTTGGCTGCTCTTGCCAAGAGATGGCACTAAGAGCACAACACCTTCCATCTGCCAACCAGGGAGATCACAATGACTCTGGAGGACATATGGCAGATACTTCAGGTTCTGATTATTGGTCATGACATGCGCTTCAAGGTGAAATCAGCCGTAGTGATTAGAGCAGCTTGCCAATACTTTCAGGATGACACAATTGATCATAGATACCTCTCATGGGACTATATGGTCAATCACTATGATCAATTTTTTATGTACTTAGCAGGTCAGATAGGTGGAATTCTGATGCCAAACAGAGGTCAGCATGGATTCATGGTTGGCTGGGTAGACATGTTACAGAAGATGGTTACCTGTAGATGGAGATTTGCATGGGCCAATTGTATTTTAGCCCATATGTATCAAGAGTTGCATGACATAGTATATTATTATAGTCAGAGCATGACCGTTGGTATTTTGATTCTTCAGATCTAGGCCTTAGAGCACATTCGTATTACATGGTTGATTGTAGATAGACAATGAGTAACAGATCATCCTTACGTATGCATGTATGCAAGCCTTATTCAGCAGCCCCATCTGGGCAAGGTATAGTACTGGCAGTTGCTCTTTGATGATATGACTGAGGTCATTTGGTGACCATATTTAGACAATGAGGAGTGGACCTCAGATGCACGATAGGTACCATTTTTATTTTAGAGCCGGTATCTTATTGGGAGGACCAGATATATTATAGAGTGGTTTATTTACACTCGAGTGCTAAGACAGTATGGCTGATGGCAGGGCAGGATACATGATATTAATGTTTATGTACGGATCCAAGATGAGGCAGCATTGTGGGGTGCCCAGCTGAGGTATGTGATAGTGCATCAGGAGATTTGTGACATGGTTGGAGTAGACTGGGATCTCTGCCTTGATATTGTCAATGCAGGTGTTTCTAATGGATATGCCACAGAGATGCTTCAGTATCTGTTTCCTCTTTTCACAGTGCCAGAGGAGGTTATTTTGTGCATAGAGGAGCCTTTAGATTATGATCCTAATGACCATCTTGGCAGAGGGAGGGGAGGATCACAGAGAGATAGGGATGGTGGCCAGCATGGAGGTAGAGATAAGGTCTGAGATGGAGGGAGAGATGGGAGATGACCTCCTCTCGATGATGGTGATGATAGGGGGTGCAGTGGGTGGCCATGTAGAGGTTACTAGTGGGAGTGGGGGGGTTGACATACTTGATTTAGATTTATTTCTCCTCATATTGATCCTGGTCCATTACTTATAGGAGAGAAGCAGAGGCAGTAGAGACAGCAGCCACAGAGACAGTCAGACAGACCACAGGAAAGGGCCTCGTGGCAAGATACAGGTAGGGGATCTGGCAGAGATTAGGATCATTTGTCTCAGTATGACCAGGAGAGAGAGCAGCTTAGAGCTCAGAGTACAGCTTTAGATGCTAGAGTGACAGTAGCAGAGGCTAGGGCTACAGTAGCAGAGTCTAGGATCTTAGTAGTGGATTCTTTGCTTGTTGATAGAGATGCCCAACTTGAGTGGCTCAGGACAAAGTGAGATATGCAGGCCCGCACAGTGGTTCACCAGGGCTAGAGAGCCACATATTATTATGCAATAATTCCAGAGGAGCAGAGAGAAGCATCATTTTCTCGGTTGGCTTAGTAGTCAGAGGGGGCCATGCCTCCTCCTCCATTTGTACCTCCTCCTCCTCCCCCTCTAGATCAGGGAGAGGGGGGGAGCCAGAGCTGATTTATATAGTCATATTTTGTATATCTGATTCATTATGTCTCACTGATACTCTTTATGTAGACTTGTGTCATATTTTGATCTGTGAATCCTATTTTGATATATGTGTGTGTGTGTGTGTGTGTGTGTGTGTGTGTGTGTGTGTGTGTGTGTGTGTGTGTGTGTGTGTGTGTGATGCACTTGCTCCTAATTCTGACATGTTTTATGAGTTCTATTTTCTTTGGTAGATGTGATAGATGTGATTTGCACATGTGATGATATATTGGTCTCATGATGAGTTAGATTTAGATGATAACATCATTTTTTATTTGATCACTGATATAAATATTTTTTAAATGATACTTATGTGGAGATGCAAATGTATTTTTTTTATTTTCTTTATGCAATTAAAATGTATGGATGCACTTAGGATGTAAAAGTAAAAATGCAATATATGGATGCTTTGTTTTGGTATTTTCCTGTTGCTTCTTTTTATGAATGCAAAATTTATGCTATGGATGTGCAATAATATATATTAGTAATATGGATGATGTAATTAACTTGATTTAGAAGAAGAAAAATTGAGTTAATTTGGAGCTCAAAATGCCTTTAATGCTTCTCCTTTCTTGTTTATGTCCCATGCAATTGTCAAAAATGGAATGATATGAAGACTCTTAGGACTTTGTCACTGATATGCAAATGTATAGCTTTTTATTATCATTGGGCACTCTTTCAGAATGGATACCACTTGATAGTACAACCATCACTAATACCCCTTGATATTATGAAAGTATGAATACTATGTTTTATTGGAATGTTGGAAATAGACTTAGGCATCAAGGCATAGAAGCCAGGATAAAAAAATAGTCACCTTCCTTTTAATATACCAGATTCTATGTAAGGCAAGATATTGGACCCGTAATGACCTCAAAAATTCATATCCTTGGGTACATTATGCTTCGTATACCTTAGCAAGAATCTGAATCAGAGAATAGACAAGGAAATTGTTTCAACCTCCCCGTAGTTTACACATAACAAAGATCAAGATATATGCGGCTATCCACCCATAGTGGCAGCTCTTACCACAAACATCTAAGTTAGGTGAAATTTATAGGATCATTTGGAACAATCACCATACACAGAAAACCAAGAAAATGTTATGCCCTTGTCCTTGCAACTCTTTGTCTTTGCATAGACGTCATGGAGTAACTCAGAAGGCATAACAAATCATCAATCTTGAATCAAGCAAATAAAATTTATAATTACTTAGATGCCCCTAGTTGAAAACATCATCAGGACATGAAAGAATCATAATCAAACCAATATCAAACTATGTGTTTAAGTAGTACTTATGCATTCAAAACACAGTAAAGATTCATCATTCAAAAAATTGGAATACAAGCAATATGGCGTTTCCATGCCTGTGCATTTATAGGATAATTCGTTCATGTTTGTGATCCAATATAGCCTTGTAGGAACTCCATTAATGTAAATGTCATGTCTGGATATGTGATGTTTGAAAAGACACCCTTATTTTGAAAAGTGACATCATTTTGCATGTATCAAGAAACATTGTGTTCACGAGGAAAACCATCCTAGAGAAGCCTAGCAACCGCAACCTACCATTCCAAAAAAGATGCCCCCAGTATATAATGACTTATTCCTAAGACGTAAATGCAAAAAAATCCCAAGCAAGGATGAGATAGCCATTTAGGAAATGAAGTCAAAATTTGAGCACAAGTGAAATCATGAAGGCCTAGTGTTAGCAATGTATTGATAGATGGAGTGTTGAACACAAGTGATGCCTGATTGCCAAGTTTTCACCACTTGGCAAGATCTTTTCTTTTCCTTTTGCTACCAAGATGCCCGTTTTACTAGGTGCTCATCAAGGCACTTTTCTCTTTTTCAATTTTTTTTCTATTTTTGCTTTTTTGAATGTTTTTTTAGTATCAAGGCACCTATTTTCCAATTTTTCACCAAGGATACCCTTTCTTCAGGACTTTTTCCATTTTGTTTGGATTTCTTTAGGATCAATTTTTTGAATGTTTTTGGTATTTTGTAAAAACTTTTTGTTGTACAGGCTCTGCTAGCAAAACATCCAGCGTAGAACTGCTTCAAATGTAGAGTGTTGATAGGATCTAGAAGAACATCTCCTTCAGGTGTAGCCAGTTGATAAGCTCCAGTCCCAAAAGTAGCAGTGATAACATAAGGTCCCAGCAGTGATAACATAAGGTCCCAGCTATTTAGGTTCAAACTTTCCTTTCTGCTCTTTGTTAGGCTAGTTTTTAGGATTCTCTTTTAAGATTAGATCCCCTACTTCAAATTTGCGTGGTTTAACCTTCTTATTGTACCCCTTGGACATACATGCTTGGTACACCTTTAGGTGATCAAACGCCTATTGTCTGCGCTCATCTAGTAGGTCTAAATAATTCACCCGATCAATGTGGTATTGCTCATCAGTAACCAGACCTTATAAAGATATCCGCAAAGATGGGATTTCAACCTTAGCAGGTAATACTGCTTCAGCGCCATAGACTAAAGAAAATGGTGTGGCTCCAGTTGGTGTTTTGATGCTTGTTCTATAGGCCCATAGTGCTAGATTCAGTTGTAGATGTCAGTCTCTACTAGACTTACTTACAATTCTATGTAGAATCTTGAGAATATTCTTGTTAGATGCCTCAGCTTGTCCATTACCTTGAGGGTAATATATTGAGGAGCAATGTTGAGTGATATGGAACTATTCACAAAGGTCATCAATGTCTTGATTTTTAAATTGGCCCCCATTGTCTATTATAATTGAAGAGGGTATCCCACATCTACAAATAATGTAGTTCAAAATAAACATAGCCACCTGTTTGTCAGTGGCTTTGATTAGCGGCACAGCCTCGACCCACTTTGTGAAATACTCAGTGGCTATAATGATGAATGTGTGTCCATTTGAAGAGTTGGGATATATTTTTCCAACCAAGTCAAAGGCCCATTACTAGAATGTCCAATGTGTTATGACAGGTATAAGTTCTCTGGCAGGAGCATGGATAAGATTTCCATGTGTCTGACATTTATGAAAGTTTTTGAAAACTGAATGGCATCTTTCTCCATGGTAGGCCAGTAATAGCCTACTCTGAGAAATTTCTTTGCTAATGAAAATTCGTTCGAGTGTGATCCACATACACCTTCGTGGACTTCTGTTAACACATGGTCAAACTCTTTGAGTTCTAAACATCTAAGAAGCGTATCGTCGAGACTTCGTCGATATAGGTTGTTAGTTATGAGGACATAATGCGATGTTGTCCTAATCAGGGATCTTTTCTCATTTCTAGATAGATTGTTAGGGATGGTTTGGTCAGAAAGGTAAGCAATGATATTGGCATACCGAGATTGGTCTGGGGCATTCAAAGTGCATATTACTTGGTATTCAGGGGTATCAAAGGCAGGATAGGATAGTTCTTCTACCAAGAAGTTATAGTGGAATTGATGTTCTTCTAGTTGTAACATGGATGCCAAGGTATCCATAGCATCTGCAGCTTTATTCTCTTATCTTGGTATCTGTTGGAAGGTGATGAAGATAAAATACTTCTTTAATTCATCAACTAGTTTCTTGTAGGCATTAACTTCTCATCTTTCATTTGGTACTCCCCATTGACCTGATTGATAATTAGTTGGGAGTCACCATATACGTGTAATTCTACAATCTTCCACTCCATAGCTAGCTTAAGACCGTTTAGCAATGCTTCATATTTTGAAATATTGTTGGTGCATGGAGACATCAATTTGTAAGATTTGGGAATCTTGTAACCTTGAGGAGTTATAAATAGGACCCCTACTCCAGAGCCTTGTTGAGTGAATGAACCGTCAAAGTACATCTTCCATGGATATTCAATTAGATGCATGATTATTTCATCAGGGAATTCAATTGTTAAAGGTTCATCATCCTAGAGTGGTGGATCAGCCAATTGATTTGCAAGGACATGTCCTTTGATAGCTCTCTGTTCTACATATTCAATGTTAAACTCACTTAGAATTAGGACCCATTTTTCCAAACGTCCTGTTAATTTTGTTCTACTTAGGAAATGTTTTAAAGGATCTATCTTAGCAATGAGCTTTACTATATGTGATAGCATGTAGTGTCTTAATTTTTGTGATGCGAAGATGACTGCTAAGCATGCTTTCTCAATAATGTTGTAATTGAGTTCATAGGTGACTAGTGTTCTACTAATATAGTAGATGGCTCTTTCTTTCTTTGTTTCATCCTCTTGTGTTAGAAATACTCCTAAGGATGGATTTGTAGCTGAAATGTATAGGAGTAAGGGCTTTCCATGAATAGGCACCATAAGAATAGGAGGAGTAGCCAGGTATCCTTTCAATTCCCTGAAGTTTTCTTCATAGTTTTCATCCCATTTGAAGGTAACCCCTTTTTGTAGTAATTTAGTAAAGGGTTGCGCCCTATCTACAAGTTGGGACATGAATCTCCTGATGGACTAGAGTCTCCCTTGTAGTGTCCTCATTTGATTGATGTTTCATGGAGGAACCATCTCTAGAATAGCTTTCACCTTTGCAGGATCTACCTCAATTCCCTTTGCTGAAACAATGAATCCTAGGAGCTTCCCTGATTAGACCCCAAAGGCACATTTCTTTGGGTTGAGCTTGAGTTGGAACTGTTCCATACAATCCAATATCTTTCTTAAGTCAGCAATGTGAGTACCTCTTTCTTTGGATTTGGCCAATGTGTCATCCACGTAGTCCTCCATGTTCTTGTGCATCATGTCATGGAATATAGTTGTCATGGCTCTTTGATACATTGCATTGGCATTCTTTAACCCAAATGGCATGACGTTCCAGCAAAAGGCACCCCATGCGCATGTAAATCCAGTTTTCTCTTGATCCTCCAAGGTGATTTTGATTTGATTATAGCCCAAGAATCCATCCATTAATGAATTAATCTGGAAGCCTTCTATGAGGTCTATGATCATGTCAATGTTAGGTAGAGAGAAGTCATATTTTGGACATGCTTTGTTCAAGTCTCTGAAGTCAGTACAGATCCTGTTAGATTTATCAGATTTAGACATGGGAACCACATTGGAGATCCACCCTCTGTAGGCAATGACTTTGATAAATCCAGCCTTCAACAACTTCTCTAGTTATACTTTTACCAATAATGCAACATGAGGATGCATTTTTCTAAGTTTTTGTTTCACGGGCTTGATCCCGGGAGCTATAGATAAGTGATGCATGATTAGATTAGGATCCAGCCCTGGCATATTGGTATAAGACCATGCAAAGTTGATCTTCTTCTCTTTTAAGAATTCTTTGAACTATGTCTTCTCCTCTTCTCATTAAGATTGTGTAAGGTGAACTATTTGAGGATTTTCAATAGTGCCCAAATTTACTGGTTGTGTTGGTTCAATTAGTACTGAAGACCTTTCCTAAAAGTGTTCAGGGAGGATATCAAGAGTCTCATCCTTTGGTGCCTCTGAGAGGTTTTCACCATTGGATACATCTTTTCTCTTTACTATTTTGGGATCTGATACTGCCACAGAGTGGTTTGCACTATCAGTCCTCTTTTTCTTTTTATTTTTTAGCTTTTGATTGAGAAACTTGATATCCTCCTGTGACATGTTCTCACTCCTTGCATTGGTGGAAGAAGGGTAAGGTTCACAAGCATTGAGATAACAAGATAGGGTATATTCATTGGGAAAGTCAAAGATAGGAGTAGGATTTGTTTTAATCCAATCAATTAGGTCTGGAAATACCAATGATAGGGAGTCAGTCTCTGGGAAGGACAGCATCACGTTAGCATCAAGACCATTAACCAACATGACATGGTCTGTTAAGTTAATTTCTTCAATATTTAGATCAATAAGAGTGAGATCGTCATAAAAAGGGTCATTGTTAGTTATACGCGGACCAAACTCTAGTGACTCATCAGTAGAAATCTCATCATCATCTCTCTATAAAAGGAGGCTTCTTTCTTGTAGCCTATGAAATTCTTCTAGATTGATGTAATCACCAGTTTCTTCATCAATGATTGAGGGAAGGAATTCTTCTTCTGCTTCCAGATTATCAGTGTCATTGGGAGGAGTGTTAGACTATTTACAAGGAGTTGAGGGTGCCACAAACATGTGAATTGTATCTATTTCAATATCTTCAGTGGTGAAAAATAGCTCATTCCATTCATAATCATGAGAGTCGGTGACTTCATCATCAGATCTATTTAAGTATTCAGTAATGGTTATTTGATGTACCCTATTAGCTACTTGTGGATCAAAGTGGGGTCGATCAAGGATATGTGAAACTGTGACCAATTTACCCCAGTTAGGATGTAAATCTTGTTGTCAGGGTGTCTCTTGAGTAATTGTTTTTATTAATGATATCTCTGGACCAGCTGTTGTTGTGTCTCCTACCTCTTGAATGGGAGGTTGTGCTAACAAGGGAGTGTGAAGATCCTGTGGTACCTCAAAGTTGGGTACATAGCATTCTCCTTGGTAGTTGGGATCCTATGTGCCAACATGTAATAATCTCCCATAGGACCACTACTCTAGTTCATCTATTTCATCACTCCCTTTATTTGAGTTTGGACTCCCTTTTGAAGCGGGTTTATCAATTTTTGTATTAAAACACAGTCCTATTTTTTCTCTAGTATTCCGAAACTCCATGGGTATAGGTTCAATAAGCCCTCGTCCTATGTCATTTAGAGGTCCCTTTCCTTTGTATCACATTTTTTTGAGGAAATCATATCCCTTGCCATACTATGCTGGGGATATCTCCACATGTTTGACCTCAGCTTCTACCAGTTCTCCTTTGTAAAGCAAGTCCATGACTGCATGTTCTTTTGTGTTATCTAAAGAATATGTGGATGCCTTTACCATGCCAGTCACTTTGTGTACTTCTGGCTCCTTGGATGTTGTAGGTGTGAATGTCGAGGAAGGTTTTCCATAGGACCTTGGTGCTGCTGGAAGTTCTATCAGTGAGGGAGTCAGGTCCAGCTTGTACTATCCCATACCTGTTTCTTCAAGTTTTAAGGTTTTGCTAAAACTCTGCATAACCATGGCCTTGGTAGTTTCAAGAGAAATTGCATCCATAGCCTCCTTGTTATGCGGGATCATACTACTAGATTTGATATTATTACAAGTGTAGTTAGCATCTACAGGAATCATCACTTCCACCCCATTATGTGGGAACTTTATGCACTAGTGGTAAGTAGATGGCACAGCTTGCATTTCATGAATCCATGGTCTCCCTAATAGGATATTTTAGGCTAAGGGTATTTCCAGTACCTGACATGTGACATTCCTCTCAATTGGGCTGACTCTGATAGGTAGAACAATAAGACCTTTGGGTGATCTCTCTTCCTCTTTATAAGCTTTGATAGTTATTTTTCTTCTAGAGTCAATTGTTTGTTCTGAGAGACCTAGCCTCTTGATTAGATCAAGTGTACAGATATTCATTCCTATGCCTCCATTTATCAACACACATCTAACACGAGATTTATGAATAAGGACTTCAATATGGAGGGGTTGATTATGTGGATGGGTCAATGACTTATCATCCTCTTTAGAAAAGAAGAGGTAATGTGGTGCGGAGATGTGATTGACCATCACTTGGAATTTGTCTTTATCAATATCCTTTGGGATGTTAGCAGCATGTAGAGCTTGTTCTAGGATTTCCCTATGTACTATGGATATTTTGAGCAACTCAAAAATGGAAACTTTGGCAGGGGTTTGTTGCAATTGATCTACCAAGTCATACTTTGCTCCAGGAATAGTAACCATGTGTTTTTTTGTTGGTTTAGGAATAGTAATGGTAGGAACCTTGGAAATCAATGTTGGTTTTGGGGGTCCTTTTATTGTGACCTGTGCTTGGCTCCACGTTATGGCATTTGAGTGGAATGAGACACCTTTGATTGTGACCACATTGATTGACTCAGTCTTAATGTCTAGCATATTGATCACATTGTCATTGTTGGAATAGGTGTAGTTTACTTCATTATTCTTCCCTTTAGATGTTTCTCCTTTGTCATAATTAGGAAAGGGTTTGTTGAATGTTGTATGATCCTCATTGGTAGTGTGTACGTCTACTTTGATCTTACCTCCTTCAATGAGGTCTTGGATGACATGTTTAAGCTTAAGGCAATTATTAGTCTTGTGTCCCTTGTTTTTATGGAAGACACAAAAGGGATTATCATCCCACCACCTAGGTTTGACCATTGGGTCCCACGATTTGGAATCTTGGATTGTGAGAACTTTGTTATCCAATAGTGTTTTTAAAACAGTCTCGAGAGGTTCTCCCAAAGGAGTGAAAGTTATTTGAGGTTTTGAAGTCCATGTCTGACCCTTGCTATTATCATTGTTTTCTTTGGGTATGGGGGTCATGATCTTGGCATCCTTGCTTGCATGTATTCTATTAGTCAAATTGAACACCTCAATTTTAGGATTAATTTTAAAGGCGTCAACCACTCCGTCATTAACAATATTCTTGTTTTGCTTCCACCATTTAGGCTTGGAGTTGGAGTTGTTGGTTTTGTTTTAAGTTTGAAGGGTGATCTCCCCCCTTTTGACCATGAATTCCTCAATAGGGAGGGCATTTTTAATCATTATGTCAAATCTTGGTGAGTCTTGCATTTGTAATGCATATTTCAATTCGAGCACTAGGTTATTAACGAAGATCTCCATCTTCTCTGATTTGGGAATGGCCCTTGAATATCATGCAAGGATCTTCCTCCATCTCTGTAGGAAGTGTGTAAATGATTCACCAGTCTTCTGTTTGGTATTACATAGGTACATCATGGTCACATCATGTTGTATTTTATAGGAGTAATGTTGTATAAATCGTTGAATCATCTCCTCAAATGTTTTGACCTTAGGGTTCAGTTTTGAGAACCACTCCATGGCATTACCTCCTAGACTTCCTAGAAATAGTCACATGAGGTATGTAGGTTTGTGCATGTATTCTATGATCAAAGCACAGAATTCCCTCACATGATCATGTGGGTTAGTTTCTCCTGTGTACTTTTCATCCTTCAGTCTTGCCACATTGGGAGGAAATGGGACCGTAATGATACTCTTGTCAAAAGGGAATGGAGAAATGGCATCCAAAGAGTATTTTGTTTTGGGTTTCTCTTTATCCTATTTGTGGTTTGCAAGCTCTATTTGTATCAAAGTGATTTGTTTGGTGAGAATGGATATAGTAGTTGGTACCTCCCTTTCTTTGATTTTGTCCACATCATAATATTTAGGTAATTTGACACCCATGGATGCTAGATGGGGGAAGTATTTTTATTTATCCTCACCAATTATCTTTTCCATCATCTTTTGGAATTTTCTACTTTGCTTGAGTTTATTGTACTCCTCTTCGGTGATGTCCTCTTCACTGCCTGATTCAAATAAAGGACAGTCAAACTTGGGTTCTTCTTCCTCATCCGTATCTTTGGGCTTTTGGTGTTTTCCATTGTTATATTCCTCAAAAGCCTCACTCCATCTAAGAATGTCGCTATCCATTTGTGGGGAGTCTAGATTGAGTAGGGAACTATGATATTTTTCCCCTAGAAAGTGTGGTGTTTTAGGAGGCACTTTTGATCCTTTAGATGTGTACTTGTTGCGTCTTGTGCTAACAATGAAGTTGTTTCTCAACTTTGTCAATGTATCCCAATAGTGCAAGTGAGAGTTTCAAACCGTTCAAGTGGGGTGTGTCTAGGTAAGAGTAATTTTTTATTATTGGTGGATGTAAATGATTCTAGTGTTAGAGGGTTAGATTGCCCTGATAGTGAGCTGGGAACCAAGTTGTTGGTAGAAAGCGGGTAGACCACACGTATTGAACCAATCGTAAAAGACTGACTAAGCATGTAAGGTAGACATTTTGAAAAAGTTTTGAAACTTCAACAGGGAGACCAGAAAAGACAACAGGTGTATGTGTCTGAATGTGATCTCTAAATCAGGCACAAATACAACATAATCATTACTCAGTCATCAAATTGTGAGAATGAACATGAATCGTCCATTCCACAATATTGATTGAATCGACCTATTGCCTCCTATTTAGTTGGTGTGTTTAATTACTCTCAGAATGAGAGCCAACAACCATGACTATTGCTAAAATGGAGGATTTGAAAGCATTAAAAACTGAAATGAAACTATTCTATATGAGAAATGCAATTATAATCTAAGAATGGAAATACAGATTTTAATCTAAGAAGCTTGAAATAAATAATAGAATTAAGCTATTTGATACATAAGAAAACTAAATTAAGATGCAAAATGCCATTAATCTAAATGAAATTAAGCTAAATATGCAATAAAAGATTAAAAACATGAGAGAATTGAGACAATATTTTTCTATAGTTCTGATACTCTAAAATTGCTCCTCCCAAATGAAGAAGAGAAGGTCCATAATATACAAGAGCCTAAAAAGAGGATGAAGATTTTCTTGGAAAGAAACGGTTGACTCTTCATCTCCATATAGGAAGGTGAGACAAAATTGAGGGAATTATTCAATTAAGCAAATGAATTATTGCCACATGGGTGGCTTTTCATCTTGAATTATTGAATTTCAAGTGAGGATAATCTATTCAAATAACTAAATAATTATTTAATTCCTTTTGATGTGTATTAGCTAAAGGGGGTAGGATTAATTTAATTTAAAATCACTTAGGACTTTAGAATTAAATTAATTGATCATAGGGATTTTTAGCTAATAAATCTTGAAAATTTAGGAATTAATTATAGTGTAAGATTTATGCAAATTCAGGTTTTCTGCATTTGAGACTAAGTCAATTAAATTCAATTAGGGAGAAGAATTTGCCTAGTACAATAGGAATTCGATAATGAGAAAATGCACCAAAATTGATTAGAATTGTAAGGTGCCAATTTTGGGGTGTTACATTTTTCCCCTCTTTGAATTGATGTCCGAGCAGTGCGTTGATTCAAAGAATAGTCTGATGTGACAGATGAAGATTTTGGGAGTCTAGGTTAGGTTGCCAAGACACCGATCAGATCGAGAAGCAGAACCATCTTCAGAACGAAGCAATATTTTCTGAAGTCTTAGTTAGATTGTGAAGACAATGGTCCAAATACCACTTGAGAGAAGATTGGAATCAGGGTTAGATTGCCCCAATGTCCACTAATAGCTGATGAAGATTTAGGACTATCTCCAGAATCAGGGTTAGATTGACCTAATATGAAGGTTAGCCCTCTGAGATCCAGGTTACGTTGCCTAGATAATGGTCTAAAAGAGCTTTTGAGAGCCATCTTTGGAACGAAGCATGACTTTCAGGAATTAAGGTTAGATTGCCCCAATACCCAATGAGATTTCAAGAATTATCTCCAGAACGAAGCTTGATCCTTGAGGATCTGAGTTAGATTTCTTAGATACCTAGAAAGATAGACAACAAGATGCGAGATGCGAGGCATCAAGATGCCCCTAGAGATTCAAGATCATGGAATATCCAATTTTGACCATCAAGTACAAAAAATTGAATATGCCCCAAGTGACAAGATGCCCCTAGCGATTTAGGACTTTAGAATTAGATCAGACTGATTCAAAAATGAAGCAAAAATATTCAATGATACAATCATCCTTCCCCCTCCGGAGCAAAATCAAAAGATGACACAACGGAAAGATGATTAACAGCAAAAGATTGTAGATAGAAGCTACATCAAAGATCCAGAGAAGGCAGAATCGATTTAGAGCGATCGAGAGGTTCTATTGACTAGGTTTGACCATAGTTGACCAATTTTTACTAGAATTGACTAGAGTTGACTTTGATGAAAAGATTACAGAAGCCAAGAAAATCATGATGAGAGATGATTCTGACAAGAAAGCGACGTAAGAAAGTTGACTGCACAAGTGTTCGATCGCGTCGGTCCCAAAATTTTAAAATGCAATTTTGAGCTACTTAGGAGTGTCAAATTTTGATTTCGATCCTAAAAATGGATTTAGAATGGTCGATTTAGCCAAGGGTGCATTTTTTGTGAAAAATGGAGCACTTTTCAAAATTAGGTCAAAAGCTATATAAGGCCCGGAGGGGTCATTTTCAAATCATTATTCACTTTTGACTTTAGAGATGGCAAGAGCTCAAGATGACATTAATAGCATTCCCATGTGTACACATCGATTCGAGCACTCCCGATGACACAACCGGCCACCAGAGTATGACGCACCTATAAGTAATCGAAACACCATCTTGCATTTCAAATTTTTACCAATTTTTAGATTGTTTAGCATGTTTTTTAAAGCTTTTTAAGTCTAATTTTGTCAAGTCTCGCGTGAGGGACTAGTTTCCTCGCACCGGCCAAGGTCGCCCCTCACGCGAGAAATTAGTTTCCTCGCACGGGTTAGGGCTTCCTCACACGGGGTCCCTCTGTAAGCTTGCACGAGGTGCACATCGATGTCGCGTGAGATTTCTTTAGCAGTGATGGAATCTCGCGCAAAGAGAGATCCTATCTCACGCGAGGTAGAAATCTCACGTGAAAAAGAATTTCCTCGCATGGGAACTACTTACTATCTAGAAATTTGTCATCCTTGATGTCGCAGAGTCAGCCAGTTAGAATGCCTCAGAACTGTGTTTAGGATAGATCCATAGCTGCATTTGTTGTCATTTCTTTCAAAATCATCATGTTGAGATACTAATCAAATGTTGTCACTTTCTTTTCAGGTTGACTTCCCTAATATTGCGTTCTGGTCTCATCATCCTTTCATGGGTGAGCTGCTGCGAAGACTGATAGATGCTGATGGTACCCATCTCAATGAGCTAGGATTATCATATCTTTGTGATGTACCTGATATTTGGGTAAATCACAGTCTATTGGGTGGATTGGTTGAGCATTTCCCTTCGGAGACGAACACTTTCCATTTTCCGCAGGGGGAGATGACAGTCACCCCTGAGGACATCTACAGGATCTTAAGAGTACCATTCCATGGGGCTCGCGTGGAGTACAATACCCAGCTAAGGGCGAGCACACTAGCACTAAGAGCGATCTTCCAAGATGATCTTGTGATGGGTTGAGCCATCTCTTGGGAGGATCTGATGAGAAGGTACAGTGTAGATCATACATTGGTAGTTGTCTTGGCGTTGTTCTTGAGTTGCTACCTAGTACTGGATCGGGGTCACCACAGATTAGATTGCGGCTGGGGATTTATGCTGTAGTGGATGCTAGCTATTCCAGCAGTGAGATTCGGATGGGGTGAGTGCATGCTCGCACAGATGTACCATGAGATGCATGAATAGTGTATCAAGGTGCATGGACCATGGCGAAAAGAGTCGTGGTTCTACATATGTGGGCCTGGGAGCACCTTCCCATATGTTGGCTAGTTTTCCATGATACTCGGCATCCCTTAGAGCCATATATTTACAGATATGTAGGTAAGATGACTCAGCCAGTGCTGGATAAGATAGATCAGTGGCGGGTGCAGCTAGATGATATGGGAGTTGTTATATGAAGGTCATGGATAGCCACAGAGGTTTGGGATGATGCACAGCATGAGCTGCCGCATATGTTCTACTTGTGTCCTTTGATCGGGCACACTATCAGTGTTATTGAGCACTTCCTACTCACATGGGTCCTACGACAGTTTGGGAGACTGTAGGACGTTTCCCAGGAGTACTGTACCTATGCCTGATTTGTCAATGAGATGAAGAAGGGCTAGCAGTGACAGCTAGACCAGGGTAGGAGCATGATAGATGCACGGGTACCACCAACCAGGTGGGATTACTTAGCATGGGTGATGAATGTAGGGATGACACCTGCATATAGGGATCATATTTTAGCCCACCATTTCTCAAGATTTACAAATCCTGTTGGCATGGGCCCACATGTATAGCAAGTGGTACAGCCACCACCGCAGCAGCAGGCACAGTAGCCACCACCATAGCAGGCACCACTTCAAAAGAGAGTACAGTAGAGGACTGGGCTTAGTCTCCTTCTTCCTAGATGGATGGGATCAGATGCAGGTGCGGGGAGCAATGGTACTCAGGAGTGGTCCACTGAGCAGGGGGAGGATACTGTTATGGCTGATACTGTTACGGCCGATCCACCAGTAGGAGGACAGGTAGCATAGCTATAGGAGGCTCTTAGGAGGAGCTGGGAGAGAGTGAGGCAGGTGCAGAGGGAGTGAGATTATTACCATACATAGGTGGTCATCCAGGAGACCCAGGTGACTGAGCGGGATTGAGAGATCTGAGTTTTATAGGAGGCATTAGCTAGAGCACAGATAGAGGTGAGATATGAGGCTTCTTAGTCAGCCTATTACTATGTTGCATACATGATCGTAGTTCCTGAGGCAGCAGACTACGTTCCTTCATTTTCAAAGTATGCTGGGGCACGAGCCGCTCCATAGGCATCACCATGGGCACCTCCTTAGCAATAGGCCATGCCACCTCCTCTAGGTGGGAGTGGCTAGATGAGACATTTGATATACATTGTACCACCATTTTGATATATTATGCTTGAGTAGCACCCTTTGTACATTTGACCGATTGATATATATAGGAGCTTGATTTTGGCATCATTATACTTGTTTATATATTTCTTTAAATTTGTATGTCTTGTGAGATGTTTCCTATATGATTTAGATGTATGGATTAGAAATGTATGTCATGGACGAATATGCAAATGTTTATGCACATGTTTTATTGATGTATGCAATGAATGTAATGCAATGATAGATGTTAGATGGATAAATATTATGTGTGATTTGATTTATGCTTATAATGGATGCACATGTTTATGGATATGTAAAATGAAAATGAATGTAGGGAAATGCACTTTTGTGGAAATGAATGTAATGCAATGAATGCAATGGTACTAATCATCTCATGTAGGATATCGCAATATACGATAGGTGCTAACCAAAAGAATATGAATGAAGATCGAGAGCAAAGACCGGTAGTCAAGAGGAATCCAGGACAAAAGATGATTACCTTCAAAGAATGAGGAGACAATGAAGAGAGTACCAAAACTATTGTTATGCAAGCTTAAAATGTGAATGCAAGCCTAAGCTAAATGCAACCCTAGGACTTGGTTGTTGGACTCATCAAATAATTATCATCATCGAGTATTTTTGGAACATCGGAGTCAATATAATCCTTACTGGTGCCACTGTGACCATAAGGATGTGAATATGACTTTCATCGAATAAAATGTAGGAAAAGAACATAAGCACCAGGGCAAAAAATCCAAGATGACTTGAACATTGTTTCCAGTTTGATACAGTAAGAGTACACAAGTAAAAAAATAGAGCAATAACAGTCAAGGAGATAGTTCCAACCTCCTCTTGGTGTACAAATAAACAAGATCGAGAGATGTGAGGCTTTTACACCTTAATACAGAAGCTCTTATCACATACACCCTATTTATTTGACATTGTCAGATCATCGAAACCACACCAACAAGAAGTAGACAAAAGAAAATATCAATGAAATTCATGAGAACAGACAACATACAAAAAGAGATTCAATCATAACTCAGCATGTTTCAAAGTTTATGAATGTGCATGTGTTTAGGGTGTTGAAAAACATCATTGTTCTTGTGAGTGCCTTGTGTTTGATTGCTATGGAGAGATTTTTACGTTGCGATGTCCAATGTGTGTTGAAAAACACTGATGTGTCCTAAGAGAGTGTTGAAAAACACAGTTTGATTGGGGTGTTGAGAAACACCAGTTTGTGCTAGTAGATATTTTCCCTTTAGAACTGACAAGATTAATGACTCAAGTGTAAACCAAAGATGCGATCAAAGTGGGGAGCCATGCCCCCAATTAATGAATACTGGGGTCATGTCAAGTCAGGTGGGATCTTGAAAAGACCCAAAGTGGATTGATGTCAAATATGTAGATAGTGATTTGATGTGAGAAATCTTAGTAGTATAGTGATAGTAGGCAGATGCAGTGAGAATCATTGGTGACTGACGTGAGAAAGATTCTCAAGCATAAAGATTGATGTGAGATCTAGGCATCAGTAAGCATACTCAGTTAGGAACACTGGTGACTGGTGCGAAGAGGAGAGAGACTCCAAACGATAGGACAATGCCCCCTAGGCCAGGAAGATGCCCCCGAGTGTGACTAGTTTCAATCCATGTGAAGTCAAGAAAAATCTTGAAAATGACTGAGAGCGAATGCATGAGCGAGCAGGAAGGCAAACTAAAGCAGGAAAACAAACTAAAGCAAGAAAGCAGGAGAGAAAACTGCAAGAAAGCCAAGAGATGTCGTGATAGATAGAGCATTGTGGAACAAGAGGCGCCTGTTTACCAGGTTTTCACCATCTTGGCAGAAATTCTATTTTTTCTACCATGACGCCTATTTACCAGGTTTTCATCAATGGCACATTTTTCTCTTTTTTCTCTTTTTTTTTGTATTTTTTCATTTTTCAACTTTTTTGTACTTTTTTCTTTTTTTTTTGTATTTTTTCATTTTTCATTTTTTTTGGTATTAACAAGGCACCTATTTACCAGGTTTTCAACAAGATAATAGATACATCAAAGCACCTATTTTCCAGGTTTTCACTAAGATGATCATTTTTTTAAGACATTTTGCAATTTTTAGGATTTTGTCATAATAGAGTATGTACATGAGCATTCATAAGACATATCAACTGTAGAACTTCTTCAGATGAAGATCAGAATTGATAGGCTCTTTGAGTTGTTCCCCCTTTGTGGTAGAGAGTTGATAAGTGCCAGACCCAAATACTGCAGTGATAACATACGAACCAAGCCAGTTTGGTTCAAATTTTCCTTTCTGGACCCGTTGTTGTTGATTCTTGGGGTTCTCTCTCAGGATGAGATCACCCATTTGGAATTCCCTTGGTCTGACCTTCTTGTTGTAGCTTTTAGATATTCTCTTCTGATATGCTCGGAGATGATCGAATGCCACTTTCTAATGTTCATCTAGTAGTTCAAGCTCTTGTAGCTGAGATATTCTGATATCATCATCAGTAATGAGGCCCTTCAGAGAGACTCACAAGGTGGGAATCTCAACCTCAATAGGAAGCACTGCATCTGCACCATAAACTAAAGCAAAGTGTGTGGCCCCTATTGGTGTCCGTATACTGGTGCAGTAAGCCCATAAATCTAGATTAATCTGGAGATGCTAGTCTCGTCCATATTTGTGTACTGTGCGGTGTAAGATCTTGAGAATAGTCTTATTTGAAGCTTTTGCCTATCCATTACCCTAGGGATAATAGATAGAAGACTAGTGCTGAATAATTCTAACCTTAGTGCATAAATATATTAGATCCTTGTTCTTGAATTTATCTCCATTGTCAGTGATTATTGATGAGGGTACACCATATTTGCAGATGATGTAGTTCAGTATAAACATGGCCACAGACTTGCCATCAGCTACGATGAGAGGCACTTCCTCGACCAACTTGGTGAAATAGTCTGTAGCAGTGATGATGTATTTATGTCCCCTTAAAGAAGACGGATGTATTTGACCCACCAAGTCAAAATCCCACTATTGAAATGGCCAAAAGATGACAAAAGGAATGAGCTCCTTGGTAGGAGCATGGATCAGGTTTCCATGAAGCTGGCACTGTTTGCAAGATATAGCAAATTGTATAGCTTCTTTCTCCATATCCGGCCAATAGTAACCAGCTCTAATAAGTTTGTGAGCCAGTGTCAAGCCATTTGAGTGATATCTACAAATGCCTTCATGCACCTCTACTAATGCACGCTTAGACTCATCAGGTTCTAAACACCTAAGGAGGGTACCATCTAGACCTCGTCTATATAAGTCATTAGCTATGATGGAAAACTGTGAAGCACTACAGATTAAGTGACATTTCTCATTTCAAGTGTAAGTGTCTGGGATGATCTGGTCATGAAGATAAGAGTAAATATGGTGGTAGCGGGATGAGTCATGTCCAATGACTGAACAGATCATCTAGGATTTAGGGCAATTATAAGCAGTGTGGCATAACATCTCCACTAGGAATTCATGTCTGAAGTCATTTTTTGGCATTTGTAACATGGAAGCCAGAGTAGCCATGGCATCGAATTATTTATTATCTACCCTTGGAATTCGTTGGAAAGTAACATGTGCAAAGTATTTCTTAAGATCATCAACCATATTTTTATAAGACACCAATTTTTCATCTTTTGTTTGATAGATGTCATTCACCTAATTAATAACCAACTATGAATCTCCAAAGACCTTTAGCTCATTGACACGCCATTCAATAGCGATCTTTAATCCATTAAACAAGGCTTCATACTCAGCAGTGTTATTTGTGCAAGAAAACATCATTTTGTAAACCTTTGGTAGTGAATATCGTTGAGGTGTAATGAACAAGATTCTAGCACCTGACCCCTGCTGGGTGAATGATCCATCAAAGAACATGGTTCATGACTGATGTGTGAGAAGCATGATGGACTCATCTAGGAACTTGACCCTTAATGGTTGATGGTCTGTAATAGGTGCCTTAGCCAACTAATTTGCAATTGCTTTCCCTTTGATAGCTTTTCTTTCCACATACTGAATGTCAAATTCACTGAGTATCATGACCCACTTAGCTAATCTACCCATGAGGGCAGCTTTGTTGAGTAAGTACTTTAATGGATCAATTTTTTTAATGAGCCTTGTAGTGTGAGAAAGCATGTAATTTCATAACTTCTGGGAAGTGAACACCACTGCTAAGCAAGATTTCTCAATGACAGAATAATTCATTTCATAGGAGACCAATGTTCTGTTGATGTAATAGTTTTCTCTTTCTTTATTGTTTTGATCTTCTTGAGCCAATAGAGCACCCAGAGATGTTTCTATAGCTGAGATGTATAAGATTAATGGCTTCCCATGAATAGGAGGCATTAATATAGGTGGATTGGCCAAATATTGCTTGATTTTCTGAAAACCTTGTTCACATTCTTTATTCCACTTATAGGTCACACCTTTATGTAGAGTTTTAGTAAATGGTTGTGACTTGTCAGCTAGCTGTGAGATGAAGCACCAGATAGACTGAATCTGATCTTGAAGACCTCTAATTTGTCTGATATTGCAAGGTGAAGGAATTTCCATGATAGCTTGCACCTTTTCAGGATCTACCTCGATTCCTTTCACGGAGATGATATAACAAAGCAATTTTCCCAAAGTTACTCCAAATGCACATTTTTTAGGATTAAGACGCAGTCTAAACTTTTCCATATGATCTAGTATAGAACCTAGATCAGTAAGATGTGCTTTCCTATCCATACTTTTAGCAAGGGTGTCATCAACATAATCCTCTATTGTTTTGTGCATCATATCATGAAATATAGTAGTGACTGCTCTCTGATATGTGGCTCCAACATTCTTAAGACCAAAAGGCATAACATTCCAGTAGAAAATGCCTCATGCACAAGTGAAAGTAGTCTTTTCTTGGTCCTCTGGCACAATTTTGATTTAGTTGTAGCCAGAGAAACCATCCCATCCATTAGGGAGTACATTTCATACCCTACTGTCATATCCACAATCATTTCAATGTTGGGTAGTGGGAAATCATCCTTTGGATATTCCTTGTCTAAGTCCCTAAAGTCTGTGCAGACTCTGATAGATTTGTCATGCTTCGACACTGAAAATATGTTGGAGATCCATTCTGCATAGTCAATTGCTCTAATGAACCCAGCTTTTAGGATTTTTTCTAGTTCTTCCTTGACAAGTAGAGCCACATGTGGATGCATCTTTCTAAGTTTTTGCTTGACTGGTTTTACTCTAGGAGCTATTGACAGGTGATACATGATAAGATCATGATCTACACCAGGCATGTTAGAGTAAGTCCATGCAAATTTTATCTTTTTCTCCTTGAAGAAATCTATGAATTCTTTGAGTTCTTCTCTAGACAATGATTTAGCCACATGAATAATGTGTAGATGTTCTTTTGTACCCAAATTTACCGTCTGAGTTGGCTCAATTACCACCGATGAGCATTCCTAGAAATGACTTTGAAGTGCATCAAGTATCTCATCCTCAGGCACCTCGGAGAGTTTTTCACCTTTAGGTATGTTATTCTTTTTACTTTTTTGGCTCTGGCACTACCACAATGTGGTTTTCACCATCAGAGTGCCTATTTTTTCTTCTTTTGATTTTATGACTAAGATACTTGATATCAGCCTCGGTCATGTTGAAGCTTTCTTCACTAGTGGAGGAGATTATAGGTTCAATAGCATGAAGATAATAGGCTAGAGAATAGTCATTCTAGAATGTGAGGACTTCATTGGATGAGGAAGGGGAATTCTAGTCTATTAGCTCGGGATGTTGGAGTGAGAGAGAAGTGACGGGTTCAAGTGCATTCACAGTATAATCATTGAAAGCATGGACAAGTAAGCTGAGACCTAGAGCAATCTCATCCAAAGGTGTATTTGAATCACTTTGACTCCTAGTGACTATAGTAGAAGACACGTTAACATTTATAGAATCAGACTCATTAGACCTTTCACTAGACTCGTCACCTATGTTGAGAAGCTTTTCATAGGATCCTTCTGAAAAACTGTCGACTCATATTCATGGGAATCTGTGTCTAAACTCTGACTGGGATGTTTGCACCATGAAGGTTTGGGAGTTCTTGTGACACCAGCCTATTCTTTTGCAAGCTTCTCTTGAAACTATGATGGTATGTATCGTTCACCTTGGAAACTAGGATCTTGTGACACTTTCTAGTGTTCGTATGTCAGAGTAGTAAATGGAATAGCGACATTGGAGTCACTGCCAGCCTTGGCTATAGTGGCATGTATTATGACATCATCTGGCTCAGCAAAGAATGCTACCAGATATGGAGGAATAAGATAAGGAAAGCAATCCTTGTTAGAGCTATCCTCTACGATGTCAACTGTAGTTGTGCCTTCAGGTTCTAGTGGAGGATCTAGTTTTGTCACAAATTTGTTAATCCCTAGATGGAACAGGATCTTCTTGAAACCTAAACCAGTTGTATCATTCATATTTTGACCCATAGATTCAATAGGTTCAACTAACCCATTACCATTCATCCCTATTGGACCACTCCCTTTGTATCCAAAGCGTTTCATTATTTTAAGACCTTCATTATTGGGATCTAGTTCACGAGCTGGGGTATTCTGTTTAGATATGTTCTTTCCTTTGTAAAGACAAGCTTTAATAGCTCTTTCCTCATCTTCATCTTCTAATGGTGTTGAAGCCCGTACAAAGACACCATCATAAACTATTTCAGGAGGAGCAGTAGAAGATTTATTGTTCTCAGAAGGTCTCTCGTAAGAATGAGGAGATGGAGGTAGAGTTGCTAATGATAGCACAGGTTCTATTTAATACCCCCCATGCCTATGACTTTTATTTTCAAAGTCTTTTCCATGTCTCTAAGCTTGGCATCATAAAATTCTATGTATTCTTTGTTAGTAGGAACAAGAATATCAGCTGACTGTGTGAGCGTATTACAAGAAGAACCCATATTAGCAGGAACTGTCACTTCTACACCGTGGAAAGGAAACTTGATGCACTGATGATACATAGAGGGAACCAATTTCATTTCATGTATCCATGGTCTTCCTAACAGGATGTTACAAGTAAGAGGAAGGTCGGGCACCTGGCATGTGACATCTCTTTCAACTGGTCCAACCCGAATGGGTAGCACAACTAAACCTTTAGACTTTCTTTCTTCTTCATCATAGGCATTGATAGTAATTCTCTTGTGGGAATCTATGAGATCTTCATCATAACCTATCTGAGTGAGAAATTGAGTAGAGAAAATGTTGAGGCCAGCACCATTATCAATAAGGACGCGGCGGACTAGTTTTTTGCCAATCATGACCTCTAAATGCAAAGGAGCATTATGCGGGTGACTGATCAAATGGTCATCTTCTTCTAAGAAAGATAGATAGTGCAGTGAAGTCAAGTGACCCACCATAGATTGAAACTGATCAAGATTAATGTCTTTGGGGATGTTAGCTTCTGCGAGGGCTTTATCTAGAATCTGCCTATGAGCAGGCAAGATCTTCAATAGCTCAAAGATGGTTATTTGAGTGTTGGTTCTTTGCAGCTGATCAACAATACTATAATTAGTAGTAGGAGGTGTGGGGACCACTTTCATAGTCTTTTTGGCAGGACCAACAATAGCTTTATTCATGGGTTGTTTTGGTGCAGATGTAGTAGCAAGAGGGTCAGGACCCTTGAGAGTGATCTTAGTGCAGGATCTTGTAACGATGTTTTTGCAATCCTGAGATGATTTAGATTCAAACAAGAAAGACCCAGGGCCTCTCAAGACAAATAGGGTCTTAGGCTTAGGAGCATCCCCACTCCCCTTGATATTAATCACATCACAATACTCAACTTTTACCGCTCGATCATGTTGATGGCATTGTCATTAGTGGTATGTGTGTAGTTAACCTTGGCATTATTATTCTTAGTGTTGGAAGACTCACCTTTCTCATGATGAGGAAAGGGGTTTTTAAATTCCTGGTGATCTGAATTCTTGTTATGATTATCCACAACAATAACCTTATTATCAATCAGATCTTGTACCTTATGGCACAACTGAAGACAAGTAGAAGTCTTATGACCCTTGTTTTGATGATTGTCACAGTATGCGTTGTCATTCCACCAATGGAGTCATGGTTGCGGATCATATAGATGCTTGTCCAAAGGAGTGAATCTAATTTTGTACCAAAGTCTTGAAAACTATATCAAGCAGTTCTCCAAAGGAAGTAAATTCATGCTTGGGTTGAGGGGCCCAAGGTTTGTTGCTAGAGAATCTAGAAGGTGGTTGAGTGTTTGTTGCAGTGTTTTCAGCAGTTTTGATCACTTGTATACTAGAAGTGAGATTGAAAACTGGTTTTGAAGAAGTTGGGGTCACATTATCAACCACTCCATCATTCACAATGTCCCTATTCTTGTTGACAAACTTCCCTTTATCTTTGTTGGAAGAGGAGGAACCTTGTTTGTTGTCTTTGTACAAAGTCAATTCACCTTTCTTAACCATAAATGCCTCTATCCTCATAGCTTGCTTAATGATGTTGTCAAAATTAAGGGGACCTTGAAGCTATACCTGATACCCAAAATTAGGAGTGAGATTTTCCAGGAAGATATCGAGTTTCTCATATTCGGGTATTTTACGAGGATACTTGGTGCAAAGCTATCTCCATCTCTAGAGAAATGTCAGGAATGGCTACCCTTGTCTTTTCTTGAGATTGCAAAGGTCCCTGATGTTGATGGGATGATGTATATTATGAGAATAATGTTGTATAAAGAGATTTGCAATCTCATCAAAAGTCTTAATGTCGGTGGGTAGTCGAGAAAACCACTCCATGGTAGGTCCACCCAAACTTCGGGGAAAGAGATGCATTAAATAAGTTTGATAGTGAATTAACTCCATAGATAGGGCCCCAAATTCTCTCAGATGATCCTAAGGATCGATGGTACCTAGATATTTATTATACTTAGGGAGTTCCACACCTTTGGGAAAAGGTGGCATATGAAGACTCCTATCAAAAGGAAAGGGACAGATGCTCTCCATCGTGAATTGTTGTGCGGGTTTGTCCCTATCCTTTACAAGTTGGCTAATTTGGTTTTTCATATCTTGAATCATCTTTTGCAATTTGGTAGTCTCAGTCTCTTCTTCTTTAGCCACAAGTGTTTCCACTTGGAAATTTGGGGGTAGCTTAACTCCTTGTTTTTCCAAATCTAGAAAATATTTCTCTTTATCTTTCGCAAGGAGAATTTCCATCATCTTGATGAGAGCCTTATTAGATTTTGCAGCATCTATGTCATTTTGAGTTATCGGCTCATCATCATTACCGAGGATCTCATAAATGCTTGGGTTTTGATCTTGACTCTAGTCATGTGGAGGGCGATGGTGATGTTGCTCCTCTTGTTGACCCTAATCATTTTGAGATTGGTCATGGACCTCGCTATATTGACCTTGTAGGTAATCAAAAGGGCTTCCCATGTTGTTGATGTGGGATTGTGTTATGTGCATAGATTCAGTATGTGTGTGTGTATCAAGCTAAGAGTTTGTGGCCAATGTAACTTTTGGCGAGTCAAAAGGGTTGATGGGTTTGGAAAGATCAATAGGTCCAAAAGGATTGGTATGATCAAAAGGATCAATAAGGTAGTGAGGATCATCAATAGGGTCAACCCAAGTAGATGGCCTTCCAAAGTTTTATTGATCTAAAAGAAATGGATTATGTTGATCTTGAAACAAGGGATTATAGCACAGCTGGAACACTAGTTTTTGATTTGGGCTAGGATCTATACTAAATGGCAAGGAGGAATGTGAGGATCCATCTTGACTATTAGATTGGATAATAGGTTCAGAATGACCTCTTCCTTGATTAAGAGATTTACCTCTACCTATTCTGGAACCACAAATGGGAAATATGTTGCTGCTTCTAGTTGTAATAGGCATAGACAAAGATGAAGCAAGAGAGAACTTAGGATCCAACTCAGAACTCTGTCTCTAGAAGTAGCGAAAAGGAGATAAAGGCTAGAACAGCCAAGATGTGAAATGCACTGGCATGAATCATCAAGAGTATGGCTAGAATGACTGAGATGTGATTATTGTGTCGCAAGGTAAAAAAGCACAGAAAGGTCAGACAGAGACAAAGAGACAAAATGAGTTTGAGCAAGAATCAATTGGTTCGCAACTTGAGACAATTAGTTTCAAACTGTAGACAACAGGGAAATAGGCAATTAGATCTCAGGAAAAAGTTAGATCAGGAAAAAACTCATTAGTCAACGGGAAATAACTCACTGTTTTAGGACACCAGAGGACAGATTCATGCGAGAAAGTGCTAGTTTGCATGAGGAAACTCATAACTGCATGCGAGAAAATGAAAGCTCATGCGAGGAAGTTCTTAGTTTCTGGAATCTCGTGTGTGAAAACTCCAGGTTTCAATAGATCAACTCAATTTTCAAGACAAAATCAGATTTCAAGACACAATCAGGACTATTCTCTAATAGAATTTCCAGATTTAGGTTAGTTTTATGACAATTTAGATCAGCAATCTCAGTTTGAATGTGAAAAGCAATCATTAACAAGCACAAAGTTTTGATCAAATGATAGTGACACAAGAAGTAGTCGCAAATAGTTCTACCAAGGAAAAGGAAACTTGACAGAATCATGGGAGTCTTTGTTTAATCATGATTGGATAGTTTAAGACTTGAAACAAACACTTAGTTATCCCTACAAAAAAAAAAGGTAGAGATAAAAAAATGTGTGCCTCACTGACTTATGCGTATGTGTGCACCTCACACATCAGTGTCACCCGCGAGAGGGTGCCTGTGTTTTTGGTGTTTCCAAGGACTCAGTAATATATTTTTGAAGGTTACCCTTAAAGTAGGGGCCAATGTCATATACCACCTCAAGCATCCAGGTGCATACCTATGTTGAGAATCTAGGGGAGAGATTCTTCCCCCTCCCTGCGCACAGATTATGTCTTCTTTCAGAGGTGATCCAGGTAGGCATCTAACTAAGAAATTTTTTAGTGGGCTTTTGTTCACAATAACCTTCGGTGTCCCTAATACAAGGCTGGGGCCTCGTAGCCACACCAACACTTGAAAGTCATACACCCCCGCAAGCAGGACTGGGAGCGGCACCGCTCAGTAAAACAAACAAGGCTTTCTCAAGATGATAATCAGAATCATGCAAAAGAAGTTACCATGGTTTTGGAGTCTTTGGACTCAACAAAGAAGACTTTATTATAGTGAGGTGGAATCACCAGTGATAGGTGTGTACTCACTTGGGTCATTCCCAGAGGTTTAACTTCCGGTAGGCCCTCTAAAGGTGACACAAAACTTGGCTTGGATTTGAGGGTCAGATTTTCTGATACTCTCAAAGAGAGAAGAGCATACTTCTCTACCTCTTCACCTTACCCAAACACGCAAGACATATTCACCACTAAGATAACTCTCCTCCAACCAATTCACAATCCTTTGGGTTTCTGATTCTCTCAAAGAGAGAAGAGCATAATCCCCTAACAAGTGAACGTGCTAAAGGTTTGTTAACTTTCCTTGCTTCCCTAGGTCTCCATCATGCTAGCAACGTCTGGGTCTCATATTCATCCATGGGCATCACTTCCATGTAATGAAGATCCTATTCCCCTATTTTGCTATCAAGATTCCCAAGAAATTTTAACAAGGCCCTATTTATACTATGTGATGAAAGCAATAAACAAGCACAACATTTTTAGAATGATCTTTGACAACCGTCCTGCAAGAAAACTGTTAGCAATTTTATGTCTTTGTCAAGCGATCTGCAGCCCACTGTTATGCTATCAGAGAAATAAAAAATAGCAGCATGTTAGAATAATTATAAAACAGTAACAGTACTTACCTAAAATTGTGAAATTTCAAAAAAACTATCACCAAGTCTCGCGCGAGGAAGTACAAGGCTTCCCACAAGGAAGTGCAAGGCTTCGCGCGAGGAAGTGAAAAACTTCACGCGGTATGCTCAGAATTCTCACACAAGAATCCGTACACAGAGAAGTATGGCCACATAGTAGAGTATATAATTTTATCAGAAAAATTTCTGACAGTGAGGTCAGAAATCAATTTTCTACCCCACGGTGGGTGCCAAAATGTATGTGTCTAAATGTGACCTCTAAATTAGGCACAAACACAACATAGTCATTGCTCAGTCATCAAATTGTGAGAATGAACATGAATTTTCCATTCCACAATATTTATTGAATCAAACTATTGCCTCCTATTTAGTTGGTGTGTTTAATTACTCTCAAACGAGAGCCAACAACCATGACCATTGCTAAAATGGAGGATTTGAAAGCATTAAAAATTGAAATGAAACTATTCTATATGAGAAATGCAATTATAATCTAAGAATGGAAATATAGATTTTAATCTAAGAAGCTTGAAGGAAAGAATAGAATTAAGCTATTTGATACATAAGAAAACTAAATTAAGATGCAAAATGTCGTTAGTCTAAATGAAATTAAGCTAAATATGCAACAAAATATTAAAAACATGAGAGAATTGAGACAATATTTTGCTATAGTTTTGATACTCTAAAATTGATCCTCCCAAATGAACAAGAGAAGGTCCATAATATAGAAGAGCCTATAAAGAGGATGAAGAGTTTCTTGGAAATAAACGGCTGACTCTTCAACTCCATGGAGGAAGGTGAGACAAAATTGAGGGAATTATTCAATTAAGTAAATGAATTATTGCCACATGGGTGGCTTCTCATCTTGAATTATTTAATTTCAAGTGAGGATAATCCATTCAAATAACTAAATAATTATTTAATTCCTTTTGATGTGTATTAGCTAAAGGGGGTGGGATTAATTTAATTTAAAAGCACTTAGGACTTTAGAATTAAATTAATTGATCATAGGGATTTTTAGCTAATAAATCTTGAAAATTTAGGAATTAAATATAGTGTAAGTTTTATGCAAATTCAGGTTTTCTGCATTTGAGACTAAGTCAATTAAAGTCAATTAGGGAGAAGAATTTTCCTAGTACAATAGGACTTTGATGATGAGAAAATGCACCAAAATTGATTAGAATTGTAAGGTGCCAATTTTGGGGTGTTACAACAGGAACCAGCTAAAGAGCCAAAAGGGTATCCTAATCAACTAAGACTTTCTGAGAAACTATTTTTTAAATGCCCACTTTCCTAGATGCAAGCTCCTAGATGCAAGCTTCTGATGACACCAGATGTGAGCCTAAACCCTAGATACGACTATGTTCTAACCAAATGCGAGGCAGTATACTAGATGCAATCCTAAATACCAGATGTGATATAGGACATATGGGATGTGATTTTATGATGCCTCTTGTCAGTTTTGATCAGTTCTAAAAAGTTTTTTTTGGAAGTGCATGAAGTTTGTCTGATTGTAGTTTGATTTTGGAGACCCGTCGGTGAGTAAAAAAAAACACATGTGTTGATCCGGGATTGAATGTTGTTGTTTGTTTTGAAGATGTTATCTTTTTAATGATTTTGCAAACACATCAAATAGATTTGAATTGTTAGGAGGGTGAAACAGACACTCATCTTTTTCTTATTCTCTAGGTGGAGGATGAAAATATTTGCTTGTTGACTTAGGTACACACTCAAATGCTAATCAGAATATAGCCATCACCAAGCACACAATGGCTCTAGTCATGATATTGTATTAGCTGACTCCAAACGCAAGTGAGGGCACGATATGATGAGTGTCTTGGGGCAATTAATTTTTTCCTTGCACAAATATTATCACCCTTTCGGGGGTGAATCAGAAATTTTTTCATTTGAAATTGTTGTATATTATTGGGAAATCCATTTGAAACCGTCCCCCATAGAATTACACAAGGAAAAATTAAGGTGTATAGCCCTATGAGTACCTGAATATATGTAGTCTCGTGAGAAAGATTCAAGTGGTTCCACTCTACATATACCCAAGCATATTCATGGAATGATGTCAAAATTCTATGAACAAAACCGGCTCCGTCTTTCGAGGCTTTAGCCTATGAGGAAGCAACTATTTATAGTGAGTTGGAAGGGTTGTCGTAAAACCTGTCCTCACTTGGGTCATTCCCAGGAGATTTTTTCCTCAACCGCCAGGCCCTCTACTATTAAATATGCGTACAAAGGATTGGCAAGCTTTGGAAGTCAGAATTTCTGATTCTTCTAAAGAAGAAGAGCGTACTCTCCTAATCTAAGTCATTTTCTCCTAAAATAGAGGCAAGAAAAGAGTTCATTCCCTCAAGAAATTTTGTGCCTAATTTAGATGTTCCTATTTAATAAAAATAGGATGCTTGAAAAATAAAGTTTTCCTTGTTCAATTAACTGCAATATTTAATGAGTTTTCTTGTTCAATTTTTGTGTCCCAAAAGAATTTATATGATTGAACTTGTTCAATTAGCCCACAATATTTAGTGCTTTGTTTTTGTTCAATTACTGATCCAAAAGAAATTATACGATGTGATTGCTTGTTCAGTTAACTCCAAATTCCTTTCAACCCATAAACTGAGGTGTGAGTTTCTAATTTCCCTTAAAAGGAAAAGAGCATAGTCCTTTAGTTAGTTTAGTGATGGATTGGAAAATGTTAGTTTTTTTTTAAAGCAAGTAAATAGAGGTCAAGATGGGGATTGGGCAACCTGAAAAACCACAAGTTAGTATCCTTCATTCAACTTCCAAGAAAATCCTTTGATGCAATCTGCAAGCACTGGTTAAGCTGTGAAAAGACCAAAGAAATCAAACACACAAACGTTAGTGGTTAGGCTATGAATTTCTCAAAAAATTTCCCCAGATGCGATCCTAAACCAAAAATGATCCAGGAAATCCCAGATGTGAGCCTCATTTTCTATGATGTGAGGGTGTATCTTGGATGTGATCCAGAATGACCAGAAATGACCCTGTAACAAAATCATGTGCATGCAAATTAGTAAAAAATTGATTCAAAATTAGGCCAAGTTGGAAATCAAGCCCCACAGTGGGTGCCAGAAATGTGTGTGTATATTTGTGCACCTGTGACCTGCAACACAACACTTCAATAAGTCATTTTGTTAGTGAGAAACAAGGGTTAATGAGCATATAAAACCCTAACATTGACCTATTTCTTTCTAACTAGGATGAGTGTAGAAAATAACATAACAACCCTTAGATTATGCTAATACTAGTGACAAACAACCTAGCATGAAAGATTCAAGTTTAAAACAAACTATTTGACTATTTAAGCATGCATATTAGTCTAAAAATGAGCATTATAACCATGTAAGAGAGTAACTATGGAGTGTGCATGAAGCTATGAAGGAATGGGTAGCATAACAATGCTTTGATATTCCTTCAAAATCTTGGCATAACGACACTACTATTCAAAAATTGAGGCTTATTATGAGCTCTAAATCCCTTCAATTTATAGAGAAATGGGAGAGAGAGAGAGAGAGAGGGGAGACAAGGTTCATTAATGGAGCCCCTAAGGTCATTAATGAATTGTAAGAGCCATTAATGCCTTGGGCATTATTGAGGGATAGGCAAGAGGCAATTTCCATTAATAAAATTCATTTAAGAGGCATGGGAGGGAGTAAGGCTCAACTTGGCAAGTTGGTCCTTTAGAAAAGTCATGCTTGAGAAAGTTGACTTTCTCAAGTGGGCTGAGTTGTTAATCATTCCTTAATGGAATGTGACAACATTAGGAGGGGGTTTAGGATAAAATTAGAATTAGGATTAGATTAGCATGGGGGAAATAGGTTGAGATGGGTTAGAACCCAGGGTAGAAGTGGTTGAGATAGGTTAGGTTGGGGTTTAGGGGAATATAAATGAAATGAATTAAACTTATT
>MU228123.1:1417340-1461078 GCA_018584345.1 Thuja plicata | reverse complement strand
ATTCTCTTTGTTGATGATTACTCTAGAATGATGACAGTCATGTTTCTAAAAGATAAATCAGAAGCATTTAAGATGTTTAAATGGTACAAAGCAATGGTTGAGAAGCAAAGTGGTAAGGAGATAAAATTCTTAAGGTCAGATAGAGGAAGGGAATTTATTTCAGATGAATTCACTAACTTTTGTAATGAGCATGGAATCAAAAGACAGGTCTCTAGACCAAGGACAACACAGTAGAATGGAATTGTTGAAAGAAGGAACAGATCCATAGTTGACTGTGCAAGGACACTGATGATAGAGAAAGGCATCACCCAAATCTTCTGGAGGGAAGCTATCAGTATTGTTGTTTACACATTGAACAGAGTATAATTAAAGAAAGAAACCAAAAAGACACCTTATGAGCTATGGTATGGATACACACCCAATGTAAGTTATTTCAAAAATTTTGGTAGTCAATGTTATATCTTAAAAGATGATAGAAATGGAAAACTTGACTCCAAGAGTGATGAAGGAATTTTTCTAGGGTATTCTACTAAGAGCAAGGCTCATAAATGTCTAAACAAAGGCTCTAACAAGATTATTGAAAGTGCAAATGTAAAGATAGATTAATTTGCAGAGAAGAATGATCAGGAAAACACTAAAGAACCAGAGGACTACAATGAGGAACCTGACACCCTTCCCTACCAACAATGTAGAGCTCCCGAGCAACAGATCATTGCACTCGAGCATCAAGCTGCAAATATTGACAGTCAGGACAATGATCAAGATAATGTGCAAGGTGATGAAGAATAGAATGAAGAACAAAAAAATAATCAAACCGAAAGACAAAGAGTTGTACATGTACTTGCAAGATATGTAAGAAAGAACCATCCACAGATCCAGATCATAGGAGATAAGAAATCTGGTACAAGAACAAGAAGTAAGTCTCTAAACTCAAGTTGTCTAATTTGTGAGTTTGAGCCAAAATCTGTCAATGCTACACTTGATAATGAAGAATGGATAAGTGCTATGAATGATGAGATTGAGAAAAAAAAAACATGGTCGCTTGTGCCAAGACTAGATGACAAGAATGTCATCGGTACAAAATGGATATTCAAGAATAAGCTAAATGAGAATGGAGAAGTCATAAGGAATATATCAAGACTAGTATGCAAAGGGTATGCACAAGAAGAAGGAATTGACTATGGAGAGACCTTTGCACCTATTTATAGGCTAGAAGGAGTAAGAATATTACTTTCTTATGCTGCATATAAAGGATTCAAGGTATATCAAATGGATTTCAAGTCTACATTCCCAAATGGAATACTTGAAGAAGAGGTATACATTGAACAACCAGAAGGGTTTATTGATCCAGACAAGAGGGACATGGTATGTAGACTTCACAAAGCCTTGTATGGATTAAAACAAGCACCCTGAGCCTGGTATGAACAACTTCATTCCTATCTTATAAGTATTCGATTTGTAAGGACTAGTGAAAATAGTAATCTTTATTTGAAGGAAGATACTGATGCTAACACTTTGATTGCTGAAATTTTTGTTGATGACATCATATTTGGAGGAAATGATATGCTATGAAAATCATTTTCTAATGAGATGAGAAAAGATTTTGAGATGTCTATGTTTGGAGAGATCAAGTTCTTTATTGGTCTACAGATCATGCAACAAAAAGAAGGTATTTTCATTACTCAGTCAAAATACATTAAAGAGCTCCTGAAAATATTCAAGATGGAATAATCCAAACCAGTTAGAACACCGATGGCTACTAGATGCAAGTTGACAAAGGAGGAAAAGACAACAGAGGTAAATCAGACTTTTTATAGATCAATGATTGGAAAACTCATCTATGTTGTACACACTAGACCAGATATTGCACAAGCAGTAGGAATAGTTGCTATATTTTCTACTAATCCCGGGGAATCACATATGACTGCTATGAAAATAATTCTAAGATATCTAAAGAATACCAAGGAATATGGCTTATGGTACAGAAGAGAAGGAAAATTTGAACTTGAGGTCTTTACCGACATTGATTGGGTTGGAAATATTGATGACCGGAAGACCACAACTAGAGGATCATTCTTCATGGGTGATAGACTTGTCACATGGATCAGCAAGAAACAAGGATGCATCTCACAATCTACTACAAAAGCGGAGTATGTTACTGCTACTGCAAATTGCTCAAATATTGCATGGATCAAATAGTTACTAGAAGATATGCAAATGAAGATCCTAGAACCAGTAATTATCTATTGTGATAATACAAGTGCAATTTACATTTCCAAAACTCCATTCATGCATGCTAAAACAAAGCATATTGCCATCAAGTATCATTATTTGAGAGAACAAGTTCAGGAAAAATAGGTGATACTTGAGTATGTGCAATCAAAAGAACAATTGGCCGATAGCTTCATCAAGCCATTTCCCAAGGATGCATTTGAGTACTTGAGAAAGAGACTAGGGGTCAAACCCTTGTCTACTGGTCAGTAAAATGACTAGAAGGTTGCATCAACCTACATATTATCAGAATATCATTAATGATTGATGCAAGCAAAGAGATGAACTTCAAAGCTACAACTATATACAGACATATATATATATATATATACCAAGCACCAGAGCATACTGTTGTATTGCTGATGGATAAGGGAAATTCAAGAATATATTATGGATAAAGAGAAAAGCTTGCTTTACATTAATGTCAGATATTTGTCAGATACTTGTTTGGAATTGTTGTCAAAGGGAGAGAAATTATCCATATTAGCACACATTCTATAGAAAAGGGAAAAAAAGTATCTATTAGCACATTACTCCAACAGGGAGAGATTATATCCTTAGGGGGAGAAATTGTATGGAAAGATTATACAAAGGGAGAGTTGCAGACAAGAGAGGAAGACATCAAAAGGAAAGAATAGTCAAGGGAGAGAAATTGACACAAGGAAAGAACTCAACACATTAGAATAAAGAGAGCTGCAAGAATAAAATCTAAGCTAAAACAGAGCTTACCGATGGTCAGACATTTATCGGTTATCAAAACAAAAAGATTGGTAGTTTGATGAATCTCAACAATTTTATTTCATATTATATTAGAAATAGTATAGTGTGATAATATAGTATGTTGCCATCAATGCCAAAGGGAGAGATTGATGGCATGTAATTGATTGAATGTTTGACAATGTTAAGTTGAAGATAATGCAAGGCATTAAATCAGTTAATGTATTGTATTGTCATTGATGTCAACTTGATATAATTTGTACGGTCATGTACATAAAGCCAAAGGCTTCAAAGAATCAATGGAACAAAGGTTATGCTTTCAGAAATGCATAAAAGTCAAGTATTCACTTAGTGACAAACAACATCGATGGTCAAAGCAAATAAGAATAGTCACAGTGATACCCGACGATCAGAAGCATAGTGTTTCCCGATGAAGCAAAGCCATAGTGATTCCCAACGAGAAAATTTAGAAGGTTTCTCGATGAGTAAAATTCCAATGATGCTCGACGGATGGAGATCATGAAGCTAACTGAAGTCTCACTGATGGAACAGTCAGTTGTCACTGAAAACTAACTATAGTGGTGACTAACGAAATAGAAAGTTTAGAAAATGACAAAATATCTAGCTAGCAGAGCTAAAGATAGACTTAACTAGTTGTCTACTTTTTTTTATTCGACCAGAGATAAGCGATTGATTTAAAGCTGATTTATACAGTTGGAAAGAAGATATATATGAGACAAATTAGGAGTTATGCTTTAAATCTAATTGGGTGGATTGTTTTTCACGCCAAGAATCAAGAATTAAGAGTCAAAAAATAATTAATATCATGTCTATATAAGAGACAAGCTTAATTCATTTACGAATGGGATTAAGGGGACTGAATAGAAAGAGGATACTGAAGAGAAACTAATGATTAAATACTTCATGCAGTGTTGATCAAAAAAGCTAAAGGAAGAGCTAAGGAATTATGCAGACACCGATGAACAGTGAGCACGGCATCACAGAGTAGAAAGTATGGAGCACAAGGATTGAATTGACATATTATTCAGAGAGGTAATGTACTTAAATAGATCTAAAAATCTACAATTTAAGTTGCAATATGAACATGTCATAATGTTTCAGTTTAACCATTGAATCATCAAGTCTCTTAATCGAGAAGGAGTTAATAGTGTTCTATATATTGAGGTACATCTCAAGGAGTGCCAAAAGAGTATATTCATGAAAGTAGCATTGGATATGCCTAATGCCTATTGACAGTCTAAGACAGAGGTTGATTCAAGGATGGCAGCATTAGATTCCCGATACTAAGTGAAAACCTCTATGTATAAAATCATCTAACAATGTCACACTTAACAGTGTGTTTGTAACCTTTAACAGGGTTGGCTCTTAACAGGGCTCTCTTCAGAAGAGTGAAAAATTGGGGTACCAATCTCAGTGGGTTTTTCCTTAACAGGGTTTCCATGTTAAAATCCATGTGTTATATGTGTATGATTTATTTCTTTACTATTTTGTATCTTACATAATTCATTCTGGATATATCGGTATACTCTGCTTATTTACTGAGTTTCAGTAAATAGTTAGATTGCTTATCGGTAATCAAGAAAGAATAAGGATTGACAGAGAAAACCGACAGACAGTTAATCATTATTAGTATTTCATGGCATGTGTCTTGTAAGGATAGAATAATCTGAGGTTTATTGATTGGTGGTTAAATTTTGAAGGATAAATTTTTGAGCCCCCCCCCCCTCAGTTATTACTAACAGTATTTTTTAAAGGTAGTGATTTTATGAGTTTCATAAGGATTCTGACATGTACATTCCTGAAATAGCTAAGTGGTAAACTTGGATGATTAAAATTTTGCAAACATGTGAGTGCTTTGGTCATTTAAATTTGATTTTAAAATTTTAATTACCATTTAAAGTGTTTAATGATTTAAATGATAATCCACAAACAAAGGTTTGGGGGCTCCTATATTTGTTTGGCAGTGAAAATATAAAATTATAATAGTCATTTTCAAAAGTAATTTGAATCTACTATAATGCGCATTGTAAATGCATGTTTGAATATGTTGACCCCATGTGCATTTTTGGTTAAGGTGTTTTTTTATATAAAAAAAGCCTTTTACTCTCAACATACCACAAATGAAGTGGAGGGTTAAAAAAAAATTATTGTGAGTGTGTGAGCTCCCCTTCATTGTCCCCCATGATCAAAGGTTGAAGGTGCATGGGAATGAGAGAGACCTCCCACTATCCCATGAAAAATAAAGGAGTGTGGTTACAAGGGAGTGGTAAGGTTGGGGTCTCATGGAAGAGGGCTTCCAAAAAAAGAGCTAGAGCTTCTTGAGATGTTTTAGAAATATTTTAAAGCTATTAGTCCCATGAATTTTGTAGTCTAATTCAACTTAAAATTTTAAGCTTCAAAATTTAAGGAAGATAGAGGTCTTCTGAATGCATATCTTGTGACATGAAAATATGTTGAAAAAAATATTTTCCCTCCAAAATTATTTTTCACAAAAATCTAAACTTAGATGCTTGAAAAATGGCAATCAACATTCGTAAGCTAGTGTGGAAATTTCTAGTGCCACCCCATTTTTATCCACTCAAATATGCAAGCCTAAAAAGTAGGAGATTCTATTTTTTAAGAAAATATTCCAAATAAATCGGTAGAAAAATAATTTTTTCTCCATAGGACCTTGTCTTCCTTGAAACAGAACTTAAGCCCCTCCCATAGGACTCCACCTAAGATGAAGAAAGGTAATTGCAATGATTTCAAGATATAGACATAATAGATTTGTTGAAGCCATTTTAGAAACTTCAAAGAAAAATATATTAGTGGTTATAGAACCAAACTTAAAAACCTTTCTTAGTGTCCTTCACACTTATGCTATAGTGGAAGCTCAGAACAACTCGTATGGGTTTTATTAGATGTTTTAGTTACAAAGGTTTTGATAGATATTTGTGCAAACATCCAAGCATTGAGAAAGTATGTAAATTTTTTGTTAAAATGCCTCAAATTTTGGTAGATATTCATGCAGAAATGGGAAGCCATCAAAATGCAAAAGATGAAGAAGATTTTTGTGCTCTGGCATGTATGCATGATGTGGTTACAACAATTCCCTTGAACAGTTAGACATAATGCTCAAAATCCTTGTAATAAGAATGTGAGTATGAACATCCATGATTATATGTATTGTTATCTTATGTTTTTTATTGTAGTTACAATTTTAATGTTAGAAAAATGTGGGGACTTACATAGATATCTTTTCAAAATATGGAAGTGGTGACAACACAAATGATGTGTTTGATAAAATTTCTCAAAGATTTGTCATCACATGTAATGAATGATTGTTAGAGATATTCCAAATGGATGTATTAGTAATTCTTGAAGAAAAGAGGTTGAACTGGTGATGTAGATGTCATGGCCCAATCATTGATATTGATCTTAGATACAATGGAAGAATAATATGTAGTTCTCAGACAAATTCCATAAAAAATCTATTGTTACTTGGGATTTTCAAACCCAAGTTCCTATATCAAAACAAGCCTGTGGAGGCCTATAATTGCCCATAAATTTTCTATTATTTTATTGAAAGAAACTTTTTTTCTCAATCAAATGCTAGAATGATGAGGTATCAATTCTCCTATAAATTGGAACAAAATGTCATTCTCCAGATTATCAAAATTTATGGAGAGTTAAGAAGTTTTATTGTATGTGTGGATGGGAAGTTGTGATAATTCATGATGATATGAAGATAGCTAGAAGGAAGAGGCACTTGTGGTAATTTCAAATTTTTGTGGCTAACTGAATGGTTTTCAGTTAGTAATTGAATGCGAACAATCTAAAAGGATCCCTTATTATTTATAAAGAAAAATAAGGATTGTGTGGTAAAGAAGGAGTTCTAGGATAAGGACAATGTTATGTATCAGTGTATCAAGGATATGACTGATTTTCCATATAAATCAGTATATCAATAATATGATTGATTTGTCATATAAATAAGTATATCAAGGATATGATTGATTTTTCATTGCATCTTAATGATTTTGATCATTTTGTTTTATGGGTCTTCTCAAAGAGGCATTAAATTTTGTTGAATTAAAATATTTTTCTTTGGAGGAATAATTTTGGATTAACAAGTATGGTTTAGTGATTGACATACTTGCATGTTTATGCAAGACGTAAATAGAAAGAGTGCTAAACAGTGAGAGTTTAAGGTCGTTGGATAAGCATAGATCTATTATGAAATTTGACTCTACTACCCTAAACAAGGTATTGAATAATATTTTATTCTAGAACATATAAATTCATTAATTATTTTAATTTTAGTTGTAGGAGTAGGCATAGGAGTTAGTTTCTTTTCAATTTTCTATTTGTACTTCATTCTAGTGTATATTAGAAGATAAGGAGTGATTGAATCAAAGTTGATATTAAACAAATCCTTGGAGATTGTATGAGGTTAATCTTCTTAAAACACTATTGTTGACTCTTAAGAATTTTTTTGGTGATGATGTTGATGGTACACTTGTCAAGGCATAACAAAGCCTAAAGAGAAAAAGATATTAACCTTCTTGGTTAATTCTTGTTCGTTGGCCTAATCCTTTGTCAAATATGATCATAAATCTTGACATACTTTTAGGGATCACCAATCTATTGATTTGGGAACCAACATAATCTCTCATATTTTTCCTACCAATACTAAGAGGAAATTATGTATACAAATTTTCCAAAACTTATTGAAATTTCCAAAATCAAATTTTAAAATAGATCCACCTTAGAATTCCTAATCAAGTGGAAGAATTTTGTATTTGAAGATGCAACATGGAATGATGAACAATGCATACAAAATATCTTAGAGTTGCTAAACATTGAGGGAAATGATTTTATAAAGGGGGAGGTATTTTTATGATGCTAATATGGTATATTCATATGTATATATGATATATTCCTAAACATATATTATATAATCCCAACTATAATATGAATAGACATTTGTGGTGTGCTTAACCCTAACATAAATATTAGTTAATTAACTAATCCATCTTAATTAAGATGAAGGCATTTATTAATATATAGTTAAGCCTTTAAATAAGGAAGATAACTATCTCCCATGTCATTATATAATCTATTATTTAATTCATATAGTATTATTTGCCTATTCGATGTCACCCCTTAACATGGTTAAAATACTAAATTACTTTGACACGGTGAAATCTACTAATTCTATATTAAAATATATGATGGTTTGGGAATATTTTTTCTTCCTTATTTATAGGTATAATTGTGAACATAAACACCCCTTCATCCCAATTAGGTCAGCTTAATAAATAGCCAAAACTAATAAAATAAACTATTAAGGTTATACATGTCGCAAGTGCTTAAATCCTTATTACACGTCTGAATATAAAATATTAGGATCATAACACTTCAATTTAATTTTAGCATCCTAGAATCCATCCCACACATTTTCCCATAGTGTTCCTCCTCATCAACATAATCTTGAGAATGTCTTGAATCTTTAAGAAACTATGTGGGTAAAAACCTTTCTTCTTTCCAAAACTTATCTTGTGGATAAACTATTCAGGATCATAATCCATTAATCTTTAAAAAACTCATATCATGTTTGAAATTTTTTTAAGTTTCAATATATAATTCCCTTAAATAAATAAAAAAAATCATGTTTGTTAAAATCTAAAGATAATAGTGACTACTTCCTCACCTTAAAAAAAAAATCCCTAACAAACACTAATTGTCACTTTGATTCCCAATCCACAATCCTTGTGTGTTTATGTTTGGTCAATTAATATGGTATAATATTTACCCTTAATAGTATCCTATATTTGTAGTTAGAAAGTATCCACCATTATCCCCAATCATAGTTTGTGTGTAAGATTAACACCTTCATGAAATTAGGATAATAAGCAACAACTCTATGGAAAGAAAATGCTATTTAATCTAAGAATTGAAGTTTAAAATCCATATCATCTCATGGTTCTCTATCTAAGCTTTGTTAAGAGAGCTCTTAGTCTTAATCTCTCCCAAGGACAATCCTAGAATGAGAAATAAATGATAAACAATGTTCAAATCTAGCTCAAAATGCTCCAAGATGTGTTATAAAACAACAAATGCTCCTAAACATGATATACTAAATGTTATGAAAATGCTGACATATGATCAGAAAGCTCCCAAATGCTCTCCAAATGCCTATAATAAGGATTCTTTTTCTCTTGAAATTCTTGGATTCCAAACACAAAGGAAATGGCTTGTATTTATAGCATTTTCCCAAGGGTAGGGGGTAGAGTGAGTTGATCATGATCAAACTTTGGTTAAGTCAAAAGCTTTGAGGTGTTCTCAAATGGAGGGAAAGTTGGTTAGTTGTCTCAAAGAAATTAGGAATTAAATAACTCAATCATTTAATTAATTTAGCCATGGAAGGGTGAATGGGTTGGATTTGATCTTTTTTATTAAAACTATACACTTAATTGATTAAAATCAATTGCATAACTTTGATTAATCCCTTTAGGCTTGGATTTAATTATTTGATTTCATGATTATTTGATCTTTTAATTTGATTTGATAAATTTTCATTTGATTTGATCCATTTGTTTTGCATTGAGATGGGATTAGAGGCATTTGTCTTAGATTTACAATTTTGAATGTTTAAGGATACACCTGGTCAATTTTTGGTGTCTACAAATGCCCCTCTTTGAATTGATGTGCAAAGCGCATTGATTCAAAGAAAATTGATTGTTCTGATTGTTGATTCAATTCTGATGAGCTGATTGACTAATATTAAAACTTGATATGAAACCTTGATATGATGCTCTGATATGAAACCCTGATATGAAGCTCTGATATGATGCTCTGATATGAAACCCTGATATGAAACCCTGATATGAAACTCTGATATGAAACCCTGATTTGATGCCCCACTGATAATGTTTGAAATTTCAATGCCCCAGATTTGATACAAGATATGATGATGTCCCCTCAGAAATGAAATCATATTGATCTTAAATGTGAAACTTTTTATGAATACTGCTAATAGAATAGATTCAAGATTATTGCATTTCTGATAAACAATGATGCTGAAAGATGTCAAACAAATGCCCCAGTGTGCAGAATATGCAGATTTGGTTTGACTGGGTCAAAAATCTCTAAAAATAGGGTAAAATATTTTAAATAGGTTGAAAAACCCAAATTTACTATGCATTTTCACTTTTTACTATTGAGATTTTGCTCTGAGTCTCTGACGATTGACAGTGATGGTGGTCCCCATTCAAGAGCATAGGTTTGAGTGAGCATGCCGATATCAGAGACCTCCTAACTACGGGCCTCTCATGAGTGGTTTGAACCTTCCTAGTGCATTTATTACTCTTTAAATAGCATTTACTACATGTTTTTGATGCTTCTTAGGTAAAATTTAGTGAAAAGCCATGTAGGATAGTTAAAGAGTCGCTTAGGGCTTAGAAAAGCCACCTCCACACGTTGAAAATCCACGCAGGAAAAATCCTTAGCCATGTAAGAATTAGGGAAAAATTACAACCCAAATAACAAAAAGCCACCTAGAAAACCCTAGTTTTTAAAGGCCACTTATGATAGTTAAAAAGCTGCATAGGACTTTAAAAGGCTGCCTGATTAGCCAAGCACCACCTCCGAGGATTAAAGTGTCACATTTAATGACTTAAACACCACTGGGCTTCAAAATCTACATACACTTATTGAAGTGTCACCTACCTTGAAGTTTGAAAACTGAGATAGAAAATAGATGAAGTCCTTTCGATCAATCATCAAGATAACTCAATTAGATTCCAAGCTAGAAAATGTACGTCCAGATTGTCACTTAGTGTTTAGGACAGTAGAAAATTCATATTGAGGAATGTTTGATAGGTCAATCGGATTTGACTAAAAAATATTAAAAATTGTCCTTGTGTCTCACGATATAGAGGTTAGGAGCAAAAAGTTGATGTGCTCAAGTTAGAGCAAAGATAGATATAATGTGTTTGATTGACGTAGAATGGTTCATCAATAGAAAGACTAATATGATTCACTTTGTTTTAAATTATAGGAACATTACCATAAGTTACAGGTACGGGGTGTAGCATCTTGGATATTTGATTTAGTTGATGAGCTTATGGCGCCCGAGCGACAAACTATCGAGACATGTGGTCTCAGTTTCCTTTTAGATCTCCCTCAGTTTCAGCTGAACCGAGGTATTTTGACAGCTATGGCAGAGCGATGGCACTCTGACCATAATACATTTCATCTACCCCTTGGCAAGATGACTATCACGCCTAAGGATGTTTATATATTATTGAGGATCCTGACTCATGGAGAGCAGGTGTATCATGATTCAGTTTATGATAGCAGTGTATGGAGATGGGTGTTTGGAGACAACACCATTGCTAATGATTATATTACTTGGGCACAGTTTTCCTCTTTTCCCACTTTTCCAGCATTGTTAGGAGTGGTGATTGGAGGATTACTTATTCCTGATAGGAGAGGATGTGGCTTTGCGGTCGGATGGAGCCAGATATTAGAGGACTTGATTGCACATCCACAGAGATTTAATTGGGGTTCTTGTATATTAGCACAGTTATATCATGATCTACATGAGGTTGTTTATAGGCACAGTGCAGCTCTTTCTATAGGTGCAATGGTATTACAGTTGTGGACCTGGGAGCATATCCTTATTATGAGACTAGTTTCATCACGAGTGTGGTTCTGTGGATATCCGTTTACATTTTTGTATAATGGCATGGTTGTCTAGCATCGTCTGGGCAAGGTTGAATTTTGGAGATGTACTATTGATGATATAGATTAGGTCATATAGAGGCCATATCTTCATTGTGAGAGCTGGTGAGAGGATGATGATGAGCTATCATATATGTTTTCTCCTCAGTGGATGATCGGCCGATCACCACTAGTCATTGAGAGATTTTTCTTTGGGAGATTTCTTCGTCAGTACGGCCGAGTTCAGGACATGCCTCAGGGTATGGCTCTTTATGCTCGCATACAGGCTAAGATATCAATGTGGGGAGCACAGGTGGATTATCGGTTGGCTTTTTTAAATATTGATTAGCTAGGTTATGCTGTGTGGGATATGATGATGCATGTTGCAGATGCAGGTATGTCAGCCAAGTATCGAGAGTGGTTTATGAGACATCATTTTGTCAGATTCACAGATCCAGCAGAGCCTATTCCTGATGTGGATGAGCTTTTAGATGATGATGGAGATGATGGTGATGATGGCAGGAGACCTCAGAGATAGAGGGTTCAGAGGGCACCTAGGGTGCCTTGAGTACAGAGAGCTATAGGACCTCAGATGAGAGGTGGACATGTTAGGGGCTGAGGGGGAAAATTCAGGCAACCTAGACAGAGATTAGCATAGGAACAGGTACCTTGGGGTCAAGCTCCTTTGAGATTTGGTGCAGATTGGGCCAGACAGAGACACAAACGTGTCCATGTGGCTAGATAGATTCCAGTGCATGGGAAGATTTCATAGATTGATCCACAGAGTAGCACAGCACCAGTGATACCATAGGTACCATTAGCACCATAGGCACCTCAGGCTCCTCTAGCATCATAGGCACCTCTAGTTCCTCCCATTGTGGATGGTTTAGTGCAGGATGTTCAGGGTTTATAGGCAGGGATGACTGCAGTGACTACTCGATTAGATCAAGTTTCTACTATGTTACAGTAGTTTCTGACTACTTTGGCTCAGTTACCTACCAATGTGAGCACTAGTCAGGCACCTCCTAGTACACAAGATAGAGCAAGTGACAGGGATCCTGATGGTGTAGGGGTTTCAGGCACAGGTATAGCTGGAGATGGATCAGGTGCCCCTACTAGGTCATGAGATAGATTCGAGATCCATGATATCTTGATATTGCATTGACGATGTATCATATGTATATTGTTTTGATTGGGACTTTGATGTATGGATCATTTTTTTGATGTACCTATGATGTACTAATTTATGTTATAGACATTGATGATGGAAATTTATCTATGATGATCATTGATTCCTCCTTTTGATGATGTTATGAGATTTTCCTTTTATGCATATCTATATGTCTCTATGATGCATTTACTTCTACTATGCTATGGATGTGATGTCTTAGAGTAGGGCATAGATAAATGGATGCAAATTATGTTAATACAACTTATTTCTATATGCTTTTCTTATTTAACCATGATGTATGGATTTATGCAATGCAATGATATGGATGCAATACTTAGTGCTATGATAAATGAATGCAACTATATTTTTTATTTTTGGATGTATGCAATTTTAATTTATGATATGCAATTCTAAATGATTGGATAAATGAATAATGATCAATGTTTCTTTTCTTTGCTTTTCTCTTGATATGAATAATAATGATTAATGATTAATGATTATGAATGCAAAGGAAAAATCTCATATTGATGACTTGAAACCATTAAATTGATGAAGTATTGTCAACTTTATTCCCCCTTTGTTCTTGGAAAAAATGCTAGAAAGACAAGCCATTTTAAAACTAACTTGGAGAATGCAATTAATCGAACATGAAGATGCAATGCAACTAATTTTCCTTGAGTTTTGTGAAAGAAATGCAAACTCAGATATATTTTCATCATAGAGTGTTGTGGAACTAGGAGTCGATACAGTCCTTACTGGTGCCACTGCGACCATAAGAATATGAATATGACTTTCTCTCATGTGGAAACCCCTTCTACAAAACCAAGTACAACCCTCACTAGTGGAATGACCAACTATGGGAGTATGAATACCAATTTAATCGGATTCAATGTTGCAAGTGGATTTTGGTATTTAAGATATGGAAAATCTAAATAGCCAAGATATCCTTTTGCGTGAACAAACAAAGGTTAACCCTCCTTCCTATATGAATGTCCTCTATGGTTCTTTGATGACCATGTCTTTAGACTAATTCACACAAGTTAAAATATCTTCCTCAAAATAGTCACTCAGAAGCTTAAGAAAACATCATGTCTCTATCATTGCCAATCTAGTCGAAAAATCATCAATTATCTCAAAAGAACATGACTCCAAAAAGAGTCAATGAAAACTCATCAAAAGTTTCAAAGTGTTTGTGAAATGTATCAAGATTTTCAAATAATATTTCCAGACAGCCTGATCATTTAGGATGTGTCAATTTTTAATCCTAATAAAATAAGTCAATGAAACTCAAGGATTATGTTATGCAATCGAACTGTTTAGGGTTGAACAATGATATTTATCAAAGGTTCCAAAAATCTCTCTTCTGAATCTGAAAATATGCTTCTGATGTGTGACCAAAATTTTGCACTATTGAATCCGTTTGGTACCAAAATCTATGATGCATGCCCCCAAGTGATAAATGTGACCAATGTGAAATGTAGGGCAACTGAACCTAGAAGGCTACAAAAATGCAACTCTAAGACTTTATTAGGATGATGCAAAAATGATGGATGAAATGAGGATATGGACAAGTGAGATGATGAAACGCAATATGTACAAATGCAACTAGGAAAGACCTAAGGGACAAAAGATGCCTGTTCCAGGTTTTCACCTCTTGGGATTATTGCTCTTTTTCTCATTTTTTTCTATTTTTTCTACCAATGGTACCTATTGCTAGGTTTTCACTAAGGCACTTTTTTCTCTTTTTCAAATGTTTTTGGCTTTTGAACTTTCTGATTTTTTTTGTATTTTGATCTTTTCTCATTTTTTTTGGTATTTTTGAATTTTTTCATGTACAAAGGTGATGCTGACTCATCTGATACTCTCAACTTATACTCTTTTTTCTGATACTCTTTCCTCTGAATTAGGTGTGGAACCTCTTAAGATGAATTCTATTAATAGGTTCTTGCAATTCATCACCATCACAGTCGGCCAATTTGTAGGTCCCCATTCCAAATGAAGAAACAATAACAAAAGGACCAAGCCAATTTGCTTCCCAATTTCCTTTCTTTTCCCTATCAGCCTGATTTTTTGGATTTTCTCTCAACACTAGATCTCCTAATTGAAAGGTTCTTGGTTTGATATGCTTGTTATAGTTTCTTGAAATGCGATTCTGATACACTTTCAAATGATCACAGGCTTGAGTTTGATGTTCCTCCAAAAATTCCAATTGTTGAAGGCGGGTAACTTGATAATCTTCATCTGTGATTAATCCATGCAATGAGACTCTTATGGATGGTATTTCAACTTCTAAACATAGAACAGCTTCGGCCCCATAAACCAATGAAAAAGGTGTAGCTCCTGTAAGGGTTCGAATACTAGTCCTATAGGCCCATAATGTTGGATTGATTTTAAGATGCCAATCCTTTCCTGAATTGCCAATGGATCACTTAAGGATTTTAAGGATATTCTTGTTGGTAGATTATGCTTGTCCATTACCTTGGGGATAGTAAATGGATGAAGAGTGATGTGTAATATGGAATGTGTCACAAAGTTCATCAACATCTTTGTTCTTAAACTATTTTCCATTATCCGTGATGATGGTGTGAGGAATGTCATATCTGCAAATGATATGATTTAGGATAAACATGGAAATTTTCTTCCCTATGGCAGTTGATAAAGGCACAGCCTCAACCCATTTAGTGAAGTACTCTATTGTCATGATTATATACTTGTGTCCATTTGAAGAGGGTGGATAAATCATGGCAATTAAATCAAAGCCCCATTTCTAGAATGGCCATGGTGTGACAAAAGGGTGTAACTCTTGTGCTGGTGCATGGATCAGGTCTCCATGGTATTGACATTTCGCACAAACTTTGACATATTAACAAGCATCTTTTTTAAGGTTTTCCAAAAGAACCCCATACGTAGGATTTTCTTAGCTAGGTTTAAACCACTCAAATGTGACCCGCAAATCCCCTTGTGGATGTCTGTTAAAGCTAATTTGGATTCATCTTCCTCTAGACATCTAAGGAGCATTCTGTCAAGACCTTTACGATACAATGTGCTAGAAAGGATGGTATAACGTGCCACTTGTCTTATGAAATTTCTCTTTTGAGAATGAGTTTGGTCTATAGGTAAGGTTTGGTCTTTTAGGTAGGCATAGATGGGTCCATACCATGGTGAGTCATGTCCATGTAAAAGGGCAATAATTTGGGTATCAAGTAGGTCAAATGTTGGTTTAACTAATTCTTCCACCAAGAACTCATACTTTTCATTTTGATCAGGCATTTAAAGTAAAGATGCCAAAGTATCCATTACATCTACTACTCTATTCTTGTCTCTTGGAATTTGGTCAAAAGTAATCAAAGCAAAGTACTTTTTCCAATCATCCACCAATTTCTTGTAAGGCATCAGTTTTTCATCCTTATTATTATAATCATCATTAACTTGATTAATGATTAATTGAGAGTCCCCATAGACTTGTAATTCTATGACATTCCATTCCAAGGCCATCTTGATTCCTATGACCAAAGCTTCATATTTTTCTATGTTATTGGTGCAAGGGAACAATACCTTGTAAGATTTTTGGATTGTGTAACCTTGTGGTGTAATCAAAATAATGCCTGATCCACTACCATTTTGGGTATAAGATCCATCAAAGTATAAAGACCATGTCTTAGCTTCTACATTCACAATTTCAGAATCTGGGAATTCCACTTGCATAGGATGTGTAGATTCTTGAGGATATTCAGCCAATTAATTGGCTATGACTTGTCCTTTGATTGCTTTCCTATCAACATATTAAATGTCTAATTCACTAAGTACCATGACCCACTTTTCAATCCTTCCAGTTAAAGTTGTTTTGCTAAGCAAATATTTTAAGGGATCAATCTTGGCTATGAGCTTCACCTTATGCAACAACATATAATGTCTTAACTTTTGAGAGGCAAATACCACTTATAGGCAAGCCCTTTCCATGAATCCATAGTTTAACTCATATTTGATCAATGTTCTACTTAGGTAGTAGATAGCTCTTTCTTTTCCTTCATCATCCTCTTGTGCCAATAAGACTCCTAAAGATCTTTCTGTTGCTGAAATATAGAGTAACAAAGATTTTCCTTGAATATGTGACATCAAGATAGGTGGGTTCATCAAGTATGTTTTCAACAATGTAAAGGCCTTATCACACTCCTCATCCCATGTGAAGATGGTGTCTTTATGTAGTAATCTGGTGAAAGAATGGCATTTTTCTGCCAATTGAGAAATAAACCTCCTTATAGATTGAAGCCTTCCTTGAAGTGACCTCATTTGACTAATATTCTTTGGAATTTCCATGTCCATTATTGTTTGTACTTTTTCAGGATCTACTTCAATGCCTTTTGTTGAAACAATGTATCCTAGGAGTTTTCCAGATTGTACCCCAAAAGCACATTTCTTTGGGTTGAGTCTCACTTTGAATTGTTCTAGCCTTGTAAAAATCTTGTCAAGTATGGATAAATGGTCTTTTCTTTTATGGGACTTAGCTAGAATGTCATCCACATAATCTTCCATAAAGGTGTGCATCATGTCATGGAAAATGGTAGTCGTTGCTCTTTGATAAGTGGCTCCAGAATTTTTGAGACCGAAGGGCATTACAATCCAACAAAAAGTACCCCATGGGCATGTAAAGGTTGTTTTCTCTTGATCCTTAGGTGCAATGCAAATTTTATTATACCCACTAAATCCATCCATAAGTGAAAACATAAAATGACCCATAGTGAGATCCACAATAGCATCAATGCTAGGTAATGGAAAGTCATCTTTTGGACAAGCAAGGTTTAAATCTCTAAAATCTGTGCAAATTCTTATGGTTTTATCATGTTTGGTAACTGGTACAATGTTGGAGATCCATTTGGCATGTGCTATTACTCTTATAAATCTTGCCTTTAGTAATTTCTCCAATTCTGCTTTGACTAAAAGGGCTACATGTGGGTGCATTTTTCTCAACTTCTACTTGATGGGCTTAACCCCTGATTTCACATTTAAATGATGCATGATGAAACTTGGATCTAATCCGGGCATATTATCATATGACCATGCAAATTTGACTTGTTTTTCTTGGAAGAATTCAATGAATTCTTTTCTCTCCAAGGGACTCAAAGATGTTGCTAAGTGAATTAATTTAGGATCTTCTTCTATTCCAATGTTAACCTTTTGTATGGGTTCAATAAGTATAGGTGATCTTTCACCTTCATGAGCTGGTAAGGTGTCCAACCTCTCTCCCTTAGGTGCCATAGTTGGGTTTTCACCTTCGGAAACATCCTTTATTTTTACTTTTTTGGGGTCTAGCACTGCCACATGGTGGTTTTCACCACTAGACCTTCTCATTTTTTTGTATATTTTCTCTTCTTTTTGGATTAAGAGGTTGAACACCTACCCCTACCATCATGTCTAGAGTAAATTCATTGGTGGAAGAATCAGGTTCAACCGCATTGAGGTATAAGGCCATTGCATTATCATTTGGGAAGTAGAGTAAGTCATTTGGTTTGAAAAGATCCCAATCGATAAGTTCAGGATGCATTAAGGACAAGGATTCATTGGATGGGCTTTCATTTGAAGGATTTAAGTACATGACTTTGTTTGATGGTTCATACATTGTATCGTCATGGTCTATGACATGTGCTTCTTTAAGATGGTCCATGGATGAAGGATCAAAATCGTCTCCATCAGAGTCCTCTAAGATTTTGATGGGAAAGAAAGCATGTGGATTAAATAGTAGGTTAGAATCCCCTACCGACGAAGGTACCCAAGGTTCACCTACCCATTTAGTGAAAAGGGGTGCTTTTTCTACATTGACTTGTTGAGGTTCATTTGATGTTTGAGTTGAATTTGAACTTTGAGCCACATGTTCTTGATTCTCAACTTTAGGAGGAATTGCATAAGTGTGAATGGTGTCGACCTCTATGTCATGACAAGATTCTTCGGACAAGGAATCCCACTCATAATCCCTAGAATTGTCTTCACTTTTAGAACCTGCCATATGGATATGTGCATGAAAATCATGCATGGGACTTGAACTTTCTCCTTTATGCTGAAAACCTATGTCGACTTTCTCTTCTTTTGCTCTCGAAACTAGTTCAATAGGTTCTAGCAACCCTCTATGTTGAACTCCTAAGGGTCATCTTCCCTTATACCCCATTTTTTTCATGATATCAAATCCTTTTCCATATTGATCAGTTTGGATATTGATATGTTGCACCCTTTCATTGGGATTAGTTGAATTATCATCCTCTTTATAAAGCCATTGTAATACCTCATTATCTTCTTTGTCCATTTCTTGTTTGTCATATTCCCTTACAAAGTGGGAATTTTATTTATGAGGTTGATGATATTTTGATGGCTTCCCATGTGTCCTTGGAGATGTAGGTAAATCAAATAGGGAAACATAATTATTCCCCTACCCCTTTTGAGTTAATTTTGCATTGTTTCTCAAATTGATTCATTAGGTTACTCATCTTTTCATAATGATCTTTCTTAGCTTGTTCTCTCTCTTCCTTAGTGGGTTTCAAAGTTTCCATTCTCAATGTTGAAGTCTGAACTGAATTATCCTTTGAATCTAAACCCTCATAACTCATCTTTTCTTTTCCCTTAGTTGATGTAGTTGAGTTAGTTTGAATAGGGTTAGAAGTTAATGTCATATTTGATGTTGGGTTTGGACTTTCCTCTTTGGCTTCTTCCATGGTAATATCAGGGATGACTCTTTCCCTATTATGAGGAATATACAATTCATGACTTGGCTTTAAAGCATTGCAATATTGGAAAGGATTTGAATCTCCTCCAATCGTGATCTCTTCCCCCATGTATGGAAATTTTTATGCATTGGTGATATGTAGAAGGTACCGCCTGCATTTCATGTATCCATGGCCTCCCTAATTGTAAGTCAATTTCATGTCAAGGACCTGACATATGGTATCCCTCTTGATAGGTCCCACTTGAATTGGTAGAATGATCATACCCTTTGAAGACCTTTCCTCCTCATCATAAGCCTTAATAGGGATTTTCTTCTTTGGATCAATGGAAGACTTAGATAACCCTAATGACTTGACAAGGTTTAAAGTACAAATATTAAGACCAGCTCCACCATCTATGAGAACTCTCTTGACCCTATGTCTTTGGATTAATACCTCTATATGCAAGGGTAAGTTTTGAGGATGTGTGATAGACATGTCATCTTGCTCTAAAAAGGAAAGACAATGAGGGGCTATGAGATGCCCTACCATGTTCTGAAATTTGTCTTCCTCCAAGTTTATAGGAACAATGGTTTCACACAAGGCTTTTTCTAGAATCTCCTTGTGATTAGGAGATAATTTCAATAACTCCAAGATTGATATTTGTGTTGGAGCCTTTTGTAACTGATCCACCAAGCTATAAGGCTTTGTTGTGGGTGGTGTTTGTTTAGCCAAAATAGTTGGTGGTTTAGGGCCAATGGTAATAGCACTCCCTTGTAGGGTAACCTTTGAGGCTTTCCCCCTTGTGATGACATTAGAAAACCCTTGAATAGGTTGATCTTTAACCACAACAACATTGATAGTATTGTCATAAGTATGAGCAAAGTTAACATTATGATTTCCTCTTGCATTATTCACATTGTTTCCTCCATTGTTCGAATTAGAAGATTCTCCTTTTTCATGCTTATAGAAAGGAGATTTAAAGGCCGTGTGATCTTCATTAGTTTGAGGGCCATCCACTTTTATCACACCATTTTCTATGAGATATTTTACCACATGTTTGAGATGCAAGCAATCATTGGTCTTATGTCCCCTATTTCGATGATAGTCACAATGGCTATTCTCATTCCACCAGTTTGGCTTGATGTGAGGTTCATATGGTTGAGCCTTTGGCAGGTCAATAAGTTTATTCACAATAAGTGTCCTTAATGCATTCTCCAATGGTTCACCCAAATTAGTGAATGTCCTTTTGGGTGTAGGTGCAAAGAAAGGTTTAAGCTTGGGATTCCCTTGATTATTTCCAAAGTTTTTATTAGTGTTGTTTTTGAAGGGTACTTTGGGTGCTTGGTTCACATTATTGGCTTAAATTGAATTTTGAATGAGATTGAAAGGGGTAGCCTTTAAAGTGTTAGCCTCTACCACTCCATCATTAACCACTCCTTTATTGTTGTTATTCTTCATCCAAAATCGGTTGTTGTTGTTGGAATTTCAATTTTGATTAGTGTTGGAGGTATTGTTGTTATTGTTATTCTTGTTATCTTTGTAAAGTTTGATTTCTCCACTTTTTATCAATACCTCTTCCATTGTCACCCCATTCTCAATAAGGTCTTGAAATGACCTAGGACATTGTAGCCTTAGTTGATATTTTATTTCATTATTCAAGTTGTTGACAAAAATATCCATCTTCTCCTTTTTGGGTACACTTCAAGGGTATCTAGAAAATACCGCTCTCCATCGTTGTAGGAAAAGTAGGAATCCCTCTCCTTCTCTTTGTTTGGTGTTGCATAGATTAAGCATTGTAACCTCATGTTTGATGTTATAGGAATAGTGAGTTACAAATTTAGAGGCCAATTCCTTAAAGGTTCGAATGTCGGAGGGTAACTTTGAAAACCACTCCATTTCCATACCTCGCAAACTTCTAGGGAATAACATCATAAGGTAAGTTGTGTCATGCATGAACTCTAGACTTAGGGCACAAATTTCCCTTAAGTGATCTTGAGGATCAGATTTTCCTTCATATTTATAGTATTTAGGATAAATAGCATTTGTTGGAAATGAAATCATGATTAAAGACTTATCAAATGGAAATGGACACAAAGCCTCGATCAAAAAATATTTAGGAGCCCCACTTTGTTTTATCATGTCCAATTACATTTGGAAAAGTTGGAATTGCTTGTTCATGAGGTCAATGGGATTAGCCTCAGCTTCTTCTTGTTTGATTTTGGTGACATCATAATCATATGGAAGTTTGAGACCCGTTTGTGCTAGGTCTAAGAAGTATTTCTCCTTGTCTTTTTCCAACACTTTTCCCATAAGTTTCATGAAGAAAGGGCTTTGCATAGCCTCATTAACTTTTTCATAAGTTAACTCCTCATCGTGAGGGTCAATGTTTCCCCCATTGTTGGTGTTATTTGACCCTTGATTGTTAGGGTCAATGTTTGCCCCTCCATTGGTATTGTTGTTGGACCCTTTGTTGTTAGGATCAATATTTCCCTGATTTTTCCTATCCTTGCTTACATGATTGATTTGATCAGGATCAATATGACCAAATGGAAAAGACATTATTTGTTCTATTTCTTTGATGGGTTCTGGAAAGGGTCTTGAAGAACTAAAAGGATCACTTGGAAAAGGACACTCTTGCCTTAGATAAGATCCGTCTGGTTGTAGGGTAGCTTTAATGTAATGGGATCGAGTAAAAACTGGCATTAACATATATCGAATGAGGATCTTAGGTTTTTAACTCACTTAAATGATCAATCTGTGGATGAATTTGCAAAAATGCCCAATAATGGTGGATTCTGATCTAGTTAAGTATTCACAAGGGTAAAACATCCAAAAGGGTATCCAAAAATGAAATTTTCTTGTTTTCAACCCCTCGACATATACCCACTATTTTCCCTTCTTTATTTCTGGGCAGTACTTACTTGCATGTAGGCGGCATTTTATCATTGATAAGCAGTCACTGGAATCACTGTACGTGGCACTCTGCAGTTGGCAGGCGGCGTTTGTCTGTTGATAGGCAGTTTTGAAATGTTTATACGCGGCACTTTCTAGTGGTTTACACAGTTGTTGAATGTTTTCAAGTGGTGTTTTAAGATTTTTAAGTGGCCCAATTTTGTTTGTACGCGGCTCTGAAATGTTGGTGCATGGCGCTTTGCTGATCAAAGTTGATTTTATCAAATTTTTTGTATTTTCTGGATTTAAAAATTTAAGGGCTTTGATCAGATTTGTAAGAAAAGAATCTTGCATGAAAATAGAGTACAAACTCAACACACACATCAAAGTTGTACCATATCCCTAAAACCACACTAAAAGTGTATGTTCTTGGATTTTTTTACAAGTTTGCACAAGAATTTCTTCCAAATAGTCTACCTTAGAGTCAAACAAATTTGTCTTTTAACAATGGCTCTACAAAGGTAGGTCTACTAATCTATCAAGGTTTTCAATCCTTTCCGTTCTAAATCTTGTCAAGATCCTTTACCCCCTTGCGGGCTTCCCACACGCACGAAAGTATGATTTTGCACAATCCCAAAGGACTACTAGAGGAAGTGAGGATGACTTGTACAAGGTTTAGTCACTTTTTGATTAAGGTAAAGTGCATTTATTTATAGTGGGTTGGAAGACATCATGGTAAAAGTGAATATCTCCCACTTTGGGTCATTCCCTCTCACCATCCTCATAAGGAAATTCTCAGGAGGCATGCCCTTTAAAGCTCTAGTTAGCTAGCATGGAAAGCAAGAACCAAACTTAGTCCAACAAGTTTGGGAATCTGATTCACTCAAAGAGTGAAGAGCATATCCCTATTGTTTTCCTTTGTTCCAAACACCTCAAGAAAAATTATTCATTTTCAACCTCTTGACAAGGAGGTTCTTAAAAATGAGATGTGTGGTTCAATTAATCTTCCCTTTCTTTTTATCACCCAAACTTGACACTTTTGGCTTTTTGATCAACTTCGAAAAGTTGAGAGCATATACATAATGTCTTGTTTGAATGGGAAATAGTAAGGTGTCCCTAATTATGCTAGATTCAAATAATTTGCCACAAGTTAAGCAATGAAAGCTTGATTAGATAAATACCTAATTTTTCAAAACTAGCAAGGCTAGGCATATTTTTGAGTGATTTGGCTTATTTCCACTCACCTAGTGGCGATCGTTCCCACTCTGGCTCCTCCAACAAGTTATTCAACACAAAGAGAGACAAAGTGAAGAAAACTTGGAAAACTAAAATGACAAATTCCCTCCTAAAAGCTCTTTTTAATGAAAATCTTATCAAGTCAAAGCTTTAAAGAAGTATGCATGAAAATTAATTAAAGAGTGGGAAATTTTCTCTTGTAAACAAAAATCACTTTAATGTAATGATCATAGAAGTGTTCCTCCTCAAATAAAATTTCTAAAAGATTGGTTGCATGTATTTGTTTATCATTTTAAACCTTAATCCTCACCTCTTTGCTAAGCCTTGTGACCCGTTTCTCTATTTTTTGCACCTTTGGGTGTTTTTTCATCTGCAGGACAGAAAAACACAGAGAGTCAAAACAGTGAGCAAATCAATAAAAACCTGATTTAAAGCAGAAACATTTATGCAGCATTTAACAGCTAAAAGGTGGCATTTAAATGTTGCTACGCATAAATATAAACTTTCTAAGCGGCTTTTAAATCCTACTAAATGGCTTTTAACAAATCACATGCGGCTAAATAAAATAAACAGGTGGCACAGAAAGTATAAGAGGTGGCCAAAGGTTGTTGGAAAGTGGCTTTTGAAAATGAGCAGGCTGCACACTTTATCTAGCATGCAACATAGTTTATCTAGTAGGCGACATGCTTTATCTAGCACGTGGCTGAAGAACGAAAGACGGAGATGAAAGAAGCTCCGTAGGCGGTGTTTTATTGTTCATAGGCGGCTCTAAATATTGCATAGGCGGCTCTTCTCCTATTTTTCTAGAAAATAGAACAAAGAACAAAGAAAAACACAAAATATTATGATAAAAATGTTAGGAATGAGGCTTAGAGCCCCACGGTGGGTGTCATTTATGTGTGTAAGATTAACACCTTCATGAAATTAGGATAATAAGCCACAACTCTATGGAAAGGAAATGTTATTTAATCTAAGAATTGAAGTTTAAAACCCATATCATCTCATGGTTCTCTATCTAAGCATTGTTAAGAGAGCTCTCAGTCTTAATCTCTCCCAAGGACAATCCTAGAATGAGAAATAAATGATAAACTATGTTCAAATCTAGCTCAAAATGCTCCAAGATGTGTTATAAAACAAAAAATGCTCCTAAACATGATATACTAAATGCTATGCAAATGCTGAAATATGATCAAAAAGCTCCCAAATGCTCTCCAAATGCCTATAATAAGGATGATTTTGCTCTTTAAATTCTTGGATTCCAAACACAAAGTAAATTGCTTGTATTTATAGCATTTTCCCAAGGGTAGGGGGTAGAGTGAGTTGATCATGATCAAACTTTGGTTAAGTCAAAAGCTTTGAGGTGTTCTCAAATGGAGGGAAAGTTGGTTGGTTGTCTCAAAGAAATTAGGAATTAAATAACTCAATCATTTAATTAATTTAGCCATGGAAGGGTGAATGGGTTGGATTTGATCTTTTTGATTAAAACTATACAATTAATTGATTAAAATCAATTGCATAACTTTGATTAATCCCTTTAGGCTTGGATTTAATTATTTGATTTCATGATTATTTGATCTTTTAATTTGATTTGATTTTTATCCACTTGATTTGATAAATGTCCATTTGATTTGATCCATTTGTTTTGCATTGAGATGGGATTAGAGGCATTTGTCTGAGATTTACAATTTTGAATGTTTAAGGATACACCTGGTCAATTTTAGGTGTCTACACATAGATTAGGACTCCAATATATATAGGTTAGAAAATTACACAAACTAGGCTAAGAATATATGGCCTCTTAATTCAATATAGCATTTGAACTAAACATGTAACATAACAATCTTGAAGGAAAACATCACTAATGGTAAAATGGAGAGTGGAGGGGAGCGGCGAGTGGGCGGGAGTCCAAATTCAAATTTGAATCTGGGCGGGAGCGGGACTGGTGCGAATGTTGCAGATGTTGCAGGACACAGTAAGCTAGAGAATGTTGTTGACAACATGAAGCAAGGGAAGCATCCTGCTGCTGGACTCATGCCTGGGGACCCGGGGGAGCCAGTTTAGAAATGTCCAAAGACAAGCCAGAGTGAAGCAAAAAGTGGGCCTCCCTCTTTGGGGTCAAGCCTGGAAAGTCTTCTTTACCACCGGTCAAGAACATATCAATTCCTTCATAGGGTAGTTTTTCTATGGATATTCCAGACCAGATTATTGATCACACCATTGCCAAAATGAATAATTCCCTGGTTGGAAGATTCATGGGGGTGAGACCCAACATTGAATTGGTTAGAGAATATGCCAGCAGAAAATGGGATCTAAAAGGGTAAGTTGATGTGGTTGCTATGTCAAAAGGGTGTCTGTCCTTCTTCTTCTCTTGTGAAGAGGATAGGATGAAAACTTTGTGCAATGGGCCTTGGATGTTAGGAAAAAATACTCTGATACTCCAAAAATGGAGCCCTAATTTGGTTTTCGAGGAGGATGAGGTCAAATAGGTTCCGGTCTGGATAAAGCTCCATGGTCTACCTCTCAAATACTGGATGAAGGAAATTTTTGTGGGGATAGCTAATACCTTTGGGGAGCTCCTGTCAATAGATAATGTCACTTCTTCAAGGAGAGGACTAACATATGCTAGGATATGTGTGGGTATTACACAGAATATTGATATGCCAAAAAAATTAACTTTCACTCTAAACTAGGGTCATGGGAACATAAAATAGAATATGAGTCAGTCCCTTTTGCATGTTTTCATTGCAAAAAGGTGGGACATTGGGCTAAGAAGTGTCCTTCAAAGATTGTCCCAAAAAAAGACTAAGCAATGGATCCCAGTGGGAAGAGTGAAGAAAGTTGGAGAGGAACCATCTTTGGGAGCCCCTAGTAAAAACATCACTACTGATGCTTCAAACCCTAAAATAAATCATGATGGTAGCAAAAATATATTAATGCAAAGTGGGGACTCTAAAAGTGAGGAATGTAATGAAAACCCTAAGACCAATGCCGAAGAACAGAGGGAAGAAGGGGAGATCCAGGAAGAAAACCAGTAAGAGACTATTGATATAGTGGATATAACAGTAGAAGAAGAAAAAGAAAAACCTATGACCCAAAATGATCAGAATGAATGAAGATCAGAGGGCATAAACCAAAAAATGGAGGAGGAAAAAGCCTGGAAGGAAGATTACCAGGGGTTAACTGGTCAAGTTTCATTAGATATTATACATGAATCTCCTCAAGGGATTAGAAAGATATCTTTTGAAGTTAAGACTCCTAAATGGAGGGATGCTGAAGATATAGGTCATGCTCTGTCAGGTATCCAGAGTGATGCAGAAAGTCATGGGGATAAGAAAAAATCTAAGAAGGATAAAGGAAAGCAAAATAGATCTATGGAAACAAGGAGTACAAAATTAGGGGATGTGGGAGGAATTTTTTCTTCCCCTAGACGCCCTTCGAACCAAAGACTTAGAGTCAAGGAGACCAAGAAGAATATTGCAGATGGAAGCCAACCCATTATAATGGAGGTGGAATCCTTTACTAAGGTATGTTTAAATAATTTATTGGAACATCAGGGGATTGAATAATCCCCATAAATAGGATATTGTTAGGAATATGATAAGAGATAATAGACCAGATATTTTCTTAATTTAGGAAACCAAAATGTTGAAAGAGAAAGTGGAAAAGCTTAGATTCTTTAAAAATGGCAATATTTGTGGAGGAGACTCAGAGGGTGCTTCTGGGGGTATTGCTATTGTTTATAATTGTGATGTTATTAAAGGGGATATTATTTATCAAGGGAATAATGTTGCGTGTATAAGATTTAAGCATCTAAAAGATAACACTTCTTGGGTTTTAAAAAATATTTATGCCCCTAATTCCAAAGAGGGTAGAGAGGTTTTTTGGAATAAGTTGTCCTCCCTAAGAAATAGTTTTAATGATGAGGAGTGACTTTTTATGAGATATTTCAATACTCCCTTAAAAGAAGATGAAAAACAAGGAGGAAGCCAAACTAATCTAGATAGTAGACTTGATCTGATGGATTTTATTGACAGCCATTCTCTCCATGATATTGAGTTGCAAGGTGTTAACTATACCTGGACTAATAGAAGAAGTGGGAAGGATCTTATCCAAGTTTGAATTGATAGAGCCTTGATCACTAATGATTGGTTCTCCCATTACTATTGCTCATTATTGGCTCATTTGAGGGTTGGATCAAATCGTAACCCTATCACTTTCCTGGCGGATTTTATTTCCAAGAAAAAGAACTTTCCTTTCAGATTTGAGAAAATGTGGACTATGCACCCACAACTCCAGCATAAGATTGAGGATTGGTGGAGTAATAAAATCCATGGTACTGCCATGTTTATCCTGGAAAAAAAACTTAAACATGTTAAGGATAACATTAAGGATTGGAATAAAGATACTTTTGGTAACATTTTTTCATCAAAGGCCAATACCAATAAGGATCTGAAGGACATTCAGGACAACATCTAGAAGGAAGGTTATGTGAGGGTCACTAGAGAATAGGAGAATGAGAAGTTGGTGGAGCTCCATGATATTAGCTAAGGAGGAAACCTTCTAGAGACAAAGGTCTAGAAAGGTTTTCCTTAATGAAGGGGACATAAATACCAAGTATTTCTTCATGACTACTCTTAAGCACAGACAGGCTAATAGAATCTCCCATTTGAACATCAATGGAACTATTTCAGAGGATGAAGAGGTTATTAGGATGGAAACTAAAAATGATTTTCAAAATCTTCTAACAAAAATAGAGTTTTGAACAGGGAGGATCAAAGGGATCTGCTGGGATGCATTCCCCATATGCTAAATGAGAATCAGAATTCAGATCTTAATGTTATCCCCTCTAAATTTGAAATCAAAAAGGTTGTCTTCTCCTTTGAAGTAGATAAATCATCGGGACCGGATGGATACCCTATGTTCTTATTTTAGATGTATTGGCACATAATTGAAAAATATATTATGAATGTTGTCAAGGAATGCTTTGGATCTAGAAATTTGTTGAAGGAGTTAAATGGAACTTTTGTTGCCATAATACCTAAAAAATAGCAAACTGATAAAATGAATCAGTTTAGACCTATAATCTTATGCAATTTGGCCTACAAGATCATTTCTAAAGTCCTTACCTCTATGATCTTATCTTTTCTCCCCTCTTTGATTTTTTGGCAAAAAAATGGATTTGTGTCGGGAAGACAAATATTGGACTCCATAATTTCTGTCCATGAGAATGTGCATTCTCTGGTGATGTCTAAAAAGGAAGGCCTCATCCTTAAAATGGATCTTTATAAAGCCTATGATAGGGTGGATTGGGATTTTCTTCTGAAATTGTTGAGTGCTTTTGGTTTTAACAAGAAGAGTACTAATCTTATCTTTCAGCTTGTGTCTTTAGCTACCTTCTCTATTTTGGTCAATGGGTCTCCTACTCCTTTCTTCAAATAATCTCGAGGGTTGAGGCAGGGGGATCCCCTTTCTCCTGTCCTTTTCATTATTATGGTAGAATGCTTGGGTAGGTTCATGGAAAACCATGTGAGGGTTGGGGAAATTAAGGGATTATGTCCTTCTTTTGCTAACCAAGTGTGTTCTCATCAACATTTTGTTGATGATTTGGTTATTATGGGAGAGGCCTTGGTTAATAATGCTACTTATATTAAGAATGTTCTGACTAAATATGGGAATGCTTATAGTCAAAATATTAATTGGGAAAAAAGCTCTGTGTTCCTCTTTAATGTTCCCGAGAAGAGGAAAATCAGAATCATGAGGATTTTGGGGTGCGATTTGGGGACCCTCCCTGGCACTTACCTCAGGCTACCTCTCTGTTTGGAACCCCCTGACACTTTCTGGAGCTCTCTTGCTGATAGATATCATAGTAAACTTTTTGGATGGAAAGGACTTATGTTGAGGCAAGTGGGCAAGATTCAGATTCTCATATCTACCCTCCAAGGTCTTTCACTTTATGCTTTAAGCATCTTTAAAATTCCCAAAAAGTTTGGGGATGCTGTTGAAAAGATTCAAAAAACTTTCTTATGGATAGGTACGGAGAAAAAGAAGAGGATAGCTCTCTTAGCTTGGGAAAAATTTTGTAGACCTGTTATTAAAGGGGGACTTGGCCTCTAAAGAATTAGGAAATCTCAACAATAATCTCTTGGCTAAATTAATCTAGAGATATTACAATGCCAGGGGAGAATGGACTCTAATTTGGGACAACAAGTACAATAAGGACCACCCTAACTTTATTTCTTTTCTTGATTATGACAGGGTTTCTAGAGGATCTTTTATATGGAGGAATGCTATGAAAAATAGGGATATCATTAGAAAAGGAATGAGATGGAAAGTTTGAAATGGTAGGAATGTTCTCTTCTGGGAAGATGAGTGGATTTTATAGGCTCCCCTTAAGGATTGTCCCAGATGAAGAACTTTGAAAACCTCTGAAAAGTTAGATTTGGAAGGACAGTGGAGGATTATTGGGAAGGAGATCACTGGAAAGATCTGATTGTTATTGACATTTTGATGGGATAGCTTAACCAAATTCTGGAAACTACCACCTTGATTAACGAGGAAGATAAGATTATCTGGAAGTATACTTCGAGTGGTAATTTTTCTACTTCTTCTTTGTATAATAAGGAGTTTGAAGATCTGATTGAGCCTTGTTGGGCTAAGGCCTGTAACACTCCAAAATTGGCATCTTGCAACCCTAACCAATTTTGTTGCATTTTTCACTCTTCTAGATCATCAAAGTCCTATTGTACTAGGCAATTCTGAGTTTTGACTGACTCTACTCGGCCTGAGTGTCAAATGCAAAAAATCCTAAATCTGCATTAATCATACATCATATTTAATTCCTAAATATCTATTGGCTAAACAAACTTTATGATTGAATTAATTTAATTATAAAGTCCTAGCACTTTAATTAAATTAAATTCACCCTCTTTAGCTAAGACACATAAAAAGGAATTAAATAATATTTAATTATTAAATAAATATCCTCATTTTCAATAATTGAATTTAATTATTCAGATAATTGAGAAAAAGCAATTATGAGGTCATATTCTATTTAATTAATTAAATATTCTCTCAAAATATTATCTGTAGTTCAAAAATGGAAACTTTGAATTAATTGTGCTTTAAAGAGAAAGAAAACAATTAAAATCAAATAAAACAATTAAAATCAAAGAAAGAAAATAGTTAAAGCAAAGAGAAAACAATTTATTGTATTCTTTTAAATAAAGCTTTCTAATTTAAACTGGCTTTTCTATCTGTTTTATTCCAAAGAGGAAACTTTCCATTCTGAACAGTCTCTGGGTCTATAAAAGAACTCTCATTCCTCATTCAAAACCCTCACTTATTTTCATGCATTGTTAGAATACTAAATTATTGCCACATTCTTAGTTGATAATCTCATATAGAATAATCTCATTTTGCAATAGATTAATTTTAATTTCTAGAATAATTGCATTAAAATCATGTCTTAGATTAATCTTGCATCTTTCAATTCTTAGAATAATCTTGCATTGAATTCATGGAGAAAAACCCTTCATTCCTAGATTGGTCTATGGTTGTGAGACTCTTGTTCTGAGAGCTATTTCAAAACCCCAGCTGGATAGAAGGCAACAAGTCGAATCATGCAGGCAGCATAATGAATAACTCATATTCATTCTTGTGTGTATCTGGTGAAGGACTATGTTGAAGTGTATGGTGAGTTAACAAGGCCAAATTTATCACATACATTTCTAGCGCCCACCGTGGGGCAGGTACATTTCTATTTTGGCCTCATTTCATTTCATTTTTTTAAATTTTTTTGCATTTTGTCCATACTTCCGTACTACTCTATTTTAATCTCGCGCGAACTTTCTGAGCGTCTCGCGCGAACTTTCTAGTTCTTCACGTGGCTCTCTATACTTCTTCATGCGATCTAGTATAAATCATCATGCAAGATTACACACCAGAGCTTTCATTTGATATTTTCTTGTCTTGGTATTCTAACCATCTTTTGTTTTCTAACATCTGTGTTTCTCTGATTTTATCTTTTGAAACAGCTTAACAGTGGTTTGCAGGATGCTAAGATAAAGAAAAGCCATCATAAACTTCTAACATGTTTATCATAGGACGCTGATATGAAGAAAGGCATTACAAAATACTAATGGGTTTATTGTAGGACATTTGTTGAAGACCTTGTGTGTTTTCACAAATTCTTATGTCTATTTTTAGTAGTTAAAACACACTTTGGTTGGTGCTTAAAATGAATCATTGTCTTGGCTGATTGAAGTGTTTTTTAGATTGTATTCCTAAGAACTACATGAATGTATCATGTCCCCTCTCCTTTATGGATCTTGGGTGTAAGAGAAGTTCATGTGATTCTTCTAGAGTGGCTACCTCCCGAGAGCTTTAGCAGAGCCGGTGAGAGCGGATGCCCAACTGGTAACAGGCTAAAGCCAAGCCCTTCCAAACTGGTATACAAAAAATGCTATTGTGATTAATGTCACAATAGACAGGTGTGAATTCATTGTGGCAACCAAAATTTCCTCCAGTACCCTAGTGGTGCATTAAATTCCCTACATTGTTAAGGTGAAAGTCTTGCTTTGAAAGGATTGGGAGAGCCCCCTTAATTGGGAAAATGACTTGATCACAACCACCTGAACAGATGTCCTTACTACAAAATATTGTTCTAGTGTCCAAAAACCTCTATCTGTTGGCGTGGAAGGTCAGAGATTGACTAAGATGCCCCACACTCTTACGGCTCTTAGTAGAGATAACAACCCTTTGGGAAGCAATTCCTTTGGGGTTCAAAACTTGGTGTACCTGAGAAGTGAGTGCACATGTAAGGAGGAGCCCGTGCCTCCAAGCTTCTAAGTTGTCCACTAAGAGTAAGCATAGCTGAACTTTAGTTCAAGTGGGGATTCAATAGATACTATCCTGGCTATCCTAGGATTGTGATGTTTCTATTCTAGTACTACAAACATTCTGTCTAATGTGTTTTGCGTGGGTGTATCATTTGAACAATCGAAACTATCGTCAAAACACACAAATTGTCAATCTTGAACATGTCCAAAACAATCTGTAACTCAAACTATCTGTCAGAAAATAGCATGACTTTATCTTGGGAAATGCAATTTGGTCTTAACTGTCTGATTCAGTAAACATTCATTTGTCAAAATTTGCATAGTTTCGTGCAACATTTCCCAATCATCGCGTCATTTACTGAGAATCTTCACGCGATACGCTAGAAACTATTGCGTGATATTTTGTGATAGTGTTGTTATTTTGTCACTTTTTCTTCACCAGTCTGGTGTCATTCTTCGTGTGATACTACAAAGTTTCACGTGCGTTGGTGAGAATCTTCGTGCAAAAGTGCATTTCTTCACGTGAGTCTGGAGTCTTTTTTCCAAAATAGCAAGCTAATTTCTGTCAGTCAAACGTACTTCTATCAAATTTGGTCTCTGATATGGGTTTTTTTTTTTTCCCTCCATCTTCACACAGTCTAAAACTTGGTTTCTTGGGTTGAGAATTACGTGATTCTTGCTTAAACTGGTCTCGCCTCATATCTTTTCAATCTCTTTCATCTGTTTTATCATGCCTTGTGTTGCAATAGTCATCTCTTGGATATTCTAGCCTCATCTCTGATAATTTGCACCAAGGATACTTCACCTTTTGGCACGTTCTGTGCAATTACTTTGAGACAATTTCAAGTTTGGTCCTAGTTCACATCCCTTGTTCAAAATTTGTCTATGACTATCACAACTTTAAGTGGAAAAACATTTCCTTCAATCAATCAAGATGAATATGTGCTTTCCACACCATTGTCGACTACATCTAGTGAGGAATCATCTCAATCTCCTTCTCTGGTACATCAAACTTACAATAAATGGTCATTTCCAGTGGATCTTAGTCGGGTTTGAAATCCTTTGTTCCAAGAAGACCCAAATTCTGAGAACACTCAATATTTTCATACCGAGTCTTTACACCTTGAACTCTTGCATTCTAGCAAGATGATAGATCATAACCAATCAGGTGAGGTTAGCAGAGTTGACCTCTTTAAAACTTGGGGTAAGTCCCATTCTCAAGACCCCCCTAACGATGTATAAATAGAAATAACTCAAGAAGAGATTGCACAAGCTCGTGCTAATAAAGATTTCCATAGGATGATGGAAGTCCTCTTAGCTGAGGAGAAAGAGGAATACATTCTTGAACTAGCCAATCAAGGGGCTAAGTTACCCTTCAACTATGATGTAGAAACACTTGTTGAGAAAGAGGAAGAAACTGAAAATTCCTATTTGAAAAAAGAAATGCAAACTATGCAAGAGTAACTCTCTCAACTCTTGAAAGAGAAAGACAAACCTGTTACATAATTCATGCTGGAAATCATCTGCCCTTTCCTGTTTAACAAAGATCTTTTCATGCCTCCTTTCCCCAAAGGAGTTGAACTTCCTAAATATGATAAATACTTGGGTACATCTGACCCTCAAGACCATTTGAGAGAGTTTGGTGCTCTCTCCATGGAATTCATACATGACACAACCTATCTCATGTGTCTTTTCCCACGTAGTTTGGGAGGGCCAGCTATGGAATGGTTCTCTAGACTACCAACTGGCATCAAAACTTTTGATGAAATTGCCAATTTATTTCTACAACACTATTCTCACAACATCCAATATCCGGTTCATATTTGAGATCTTTGCAACTTGAAACAAAATCATGTGGAATCCTTCTTGACATTTCTCCAAAGATGGAGACAACTTTATACACAATATTCTCACAAGATACCCGAATCTGAAAAGTTGGACATCTTACTCGATAATCTTCTCCCCAACTTTGGGTATCAAGTACAGCTACAAGGTCCTCTAACCTTTGATGACATGATTAAACAAGCTGTAAGAATTGAGACATTTATGATCAAGAAAGGAGAATTGACCTTACACAAGGAAAATAAACAAGGGTCTTCCTCCTCAAGCAAAGATAAACCCAAATTTCCCAACAAGAACCAAAATGTTGTGAATGATGGAGTTGTAGACAATGTGACTCCTAAGCCTTCCAAGGCTGCCTTTAATCTCACTACCATGATGCAAGCGGACAAAGCCACCGAATAGGCTGCGGCAGATTCCAAACTGAGTACTTCACGATTTTCTGGACCTAAACCTTGGGCTCCTAGACCCAAGTGTGAGTTCACTCCTTTAGGAGAACCTCTTGAGGTGGTTTATAAGACTCTCTTGGACAACCATTTACTCACTCCACTAGATAATTCATGACCTTATGATCCACAACCAAGACCCTCTTGGTGGAATGAATTCGTTTATTGTGATTGTCACCAAAACAAAGGTCATAAAATGGCTACTTGTCTTAAATTGCAGTGTAAAATCCAAGATCTCATCGATAGTGAGGTTATTGTTGTGGGAGCTCACAACAAAAATTATGATCACCAAGCTTTCAAAGATCCATTCCCTCCCCATGGAAAAGGTGAATCATCTAAAGGCAAAAACACTGATGCTAAGGTCAATTATACATACACCAATAACGACAATGTCATTAATATGGTTGAACCAATTGATCCTGAATATTGTAATGTCATCATTCTCAAGGGAAGGGAAGATACTTCCAAGTCTAAAACACCTTTCATTTTGTGAGGGTCTATGCCTCAGTCTTCTGAACAAGAACAATCTCAAGTCAGTGCTAATGTTGTTACTCGATCTTGTGCTAACATCATCATTAAAGGCCCTGAGCCTTCTCTGTCTACAGCAAATCAACCTTTAGACAAAGCTAAGGTTGACACTTCTAATAAGAATCCAAAAGTGGGTTCCTCATCTAATTCTTCCAATTACAGCATTCTCGATCAATTGCAACGTACTAATGCTCAGATAACTATTTTTGAGCTATTAAAAATCTCCCCTGCTCACTGGAAAATCTTGAAAAAATCCCTCACTAAGGTAAATGTCCCAAAAGATCTTGATCTTGATCAATTTCAATACATGGTAGGTCACTTGATCTCCTCACATTACTTCTCTTTCTCTGAGGAAGATAATAATTCTTTGAGTCACCCGCATAATAACCCTCTGCACATTGAAGTCATGATAGGTCCAAAGCGTGTTCACCGTGTTCTCATAGATAATGGCATTGGCCTCAATATTTGCTCTACTAGTTGCCTTACTGATTTAGGCTATGGAAAAGATTGCATTGATGCTTTCAAAAAGATTACTATTAAGGCCTATGATGAGGAAGAACGTAAATCCAAGGGGCTAGTTGTGTTCCCACTCAAAGTTGGCCCTGTTGAACAAGATGTTATCTGTCAAGTGCTTGACATTCCTTTGGCATACAATATTCTTTTAGGAAGGACATTGATCCATGAAATGAAGGTTGTCCCTTCCACACACCATTAGTGCATTAAATTCCCACTCCAAGGATCTGAAGTGACTGTACCTACTAATACACGCTATGATTGCAATACCCTCACAAAATCTACTAACATCTTTGTGCCTACCAACAGAGAATCTATTGAAATCCTTGAGACTAAACTAAAAGAAATGGAAAAGAGTTTGACACTCAAAGAAACTGACATGGGAGGATATCAGATTGAACCTGTGCTATCTATTACATCTTTGCCTTTGTCTCCATGTTCTTTTGGGAGACCTTCTGAGAGCACTAAACATTCTACGGTTCCTCCTCCAACAAAGTATGGTGGTACCTTTGTACAAGCCATAGTACCATTAGAAGAAGAAGCTGAGAATAGAGCTATCAAAGCTTGGATCTACAAAGGAGAAGACAATTCTGAACAAACTACTCCTTATGAAATAAAACTTGAGCAATATGGAAAAGGTCTATCTATTATGCAATGTTTTGGCTATAAGGGAAATGGTCCCATAGGTGCAAATCATAAGGGCTTGATTGCACCACTTGAAGATATTGGTCGCAAAACATGTGACTCTATGGGTATAGGCTTCCAGAAACTCACATTTCAACTGGGGATAAACAAGTTCATACCTCGAGAAGATAAACAACCAATGCCTGAAGAAACATCTAAAACTACAGAATCTGAAGACAGTTCTGATGAGGATAGTTTTCCTTACCTTATTCCTCCAGACTTGGCAGCATTCTTTGCTGAGCCAGATGACTTTATCCCGCGTGTCAGTACAGTAGACACTGACAGCAATTCTAATGACACCACTTCCCTCGCTCCATTAACTTATGAGGAGTGGAAAAAATATATACTCTAAATCCAGGTCATTAGGGTGATTTATACATACCATCACACTTTCAAGAACAGTTTGAACAAGAATCCCAGCCACTTCTCACTACACAAGAGGCAGATGATGCTACAAACACTAATGAGGTACCTAGGTCAAAAGGTCCTCATCTGATCATAGCAGAGGTTCTAGGTAGAACTCATCCTAGCTAGGGACAAAGAGTTGATTTCACTCATGTTCTTGATATGACACCTAATGATGAAATGAACTCTCATGAATATGAGTTCGACAGCTTGTCATATGCCACCTCTGACAGAGATATAGATATAGCTAACACATATGAAAACCTTCTCGAAGTAGGTGAAGGGTCTAGTTTCAGGTTAAATGAGTCTAACTCCCTATGTTTTAACATGTCATCTACTACAGTCGGTAGGAATCAAAGGAATTCGACTATACCTCTAGGTGAGATCACTTTAGGTATCGACTTGCTTGTCCATGCTTTTCATGATTATACCATGAACGCACTTGAACCTGTCACTTCTCTTTTGCTTCACCATCCTAAGCTTATAGACTAGAACTCTACTTCCCCATCTAATGAAGTCCTTACATTCTAGAATGATTACACTCTTTCCTGTTACCTATATGTTGTCGAACCTATAACGTCCTCCACTAGTGAAGCAAGTGTCAACATGACTAAGACTGACATCAAGTATCTTAGTCACAAAATCAAAAGAAGAAAAAATAGGTGCTCTAATAGTGAAAACCACATTGTGACAGTATCAGAGCCTAAAATAGTCAAAATAAAAGACGTATCCAAGGGTGTAAACCTCTCTGAGGTGCCTGAGGATGAGATACTTGATGCGCTTCTGAGTCATTTTTAGGAACGTTCATCTGTGCTTATTGAACCAACTCAACCTATCAATTTGGGTACAGAGGCAGAACCTCAAATCATTCACTTGGCACAATCACTATCAGAGGAAGAAAGAGAGGAATTCACTACGTTCTTCAGAAGCAAAAAGATAAAATTTGCATGGAAATATTCAGACATGCTGGGATTAGACCCTAATCTAATCATGCACCATTTGTCCATTGCACCAGGTGTCAAGCCCATCAAACAGAAGCTTTGCAAAATGCATCCACATGTAGCTCTACTTGTCAAAGCTGAATTGGAGAAACTTCTTAAGGCAGTGTTTATCAGAGTAATTGATTATGTAGAATGGATCTCTAATATTGTTCCAGTATCAAAACATGATAAATCTATACGAGTCTGCAAAGACTTCAGAGACTTTAATTTGGCATATCCTAAAGATGATTTTCCATTGCCTAATATTGATATGATCATAGATATGACAGCAGGGTATGAAATGTACTCACTAATGGATGGTTTCTCTTGCTATAACCAGATAAAAATTGCACCAGAGGACCAAGAGAAAACTACTTTTACATGTGTCTGGGGCACTTTCTGTTGGAATGTCATGCCCTTTGGACTCAAAAATGTTGGTGCTACATATCAGAGATTTGTTAATACTATATTTCATGACATGATGCATAAAACAATGGAAGATTATGTGGATGGCACTTTAGCTAAGAGCATGCACCAAAAGAAGCATCTTGCGGATCTAGATCCTATACTAGATCATATGGAACAATTCATTCTGAGGCTCAATCCTAAAAAATGTGCATTTGGCGTAACATCTGGAAAATTGCTTGGCTATATCATCTCTGCCAAAGGCATTGAAGTGGATCCTGCAAAAGTACAAGCTATCATGGAAATGCTGCCACCGAAGAATATTAGACAAATGAGAGGACTTCAAGGCCTACTGTAGTCTATCCGATGTTTTATATCACAAATGGCAGACAAGTCACAACCATTTACCAATACTTTACACAAGGGTGTGGCTTATCAATGGAACAAAGAATGTGATGAAGGGTTCACACAAATCAAACAGTATCTTGTGAACCTTCCAATCTTGATGCCTCCTATTCATGGGAAGCCACTTATACTTTACATCTCTACTACGGATACATCATTGGGTATCCTCTTGGCTCAAGAAGATCAGCACAACAAAGAAAGGGATATTTATTACATTAGTAGAACTCTGGTCTCATATGAAAAAAAATATTCTTCTATAGAGAAGGCTTTCCTTGTAGTGGTATTCACTTCACAAAAACTATGGCACTATATGCTGGTTCATACTACACGTCTAATTGCTAAAATTGACCCTCTGAAATATTTGCTTAGTAAAGCTACCCTCACAGGTAGACTAGCTAAATGGGTCATGCTTCTTAGTGAATTTGATATTGAATATGTAGAAGGGAAAGCCATTAAGGGACAGCCAATAGCAGATCAATTGGCAGAAGCACCTCTAGTAGATCATCAACCATTGCACATTGAATTTCCAGATGAGTCCATATTACTTCTCACACACCGATTATGGACTATGTTTTTTGATGGTTCATTTACCCAACAGGGGTTAGGTGTTGGGATACTATTCATTACACCTCAAAGGTACTCTTTACCAAAAGCATATAAGATGTTTTTTCCTTGTATAAACAACATTGCTCAGTATAAATCCTTAATCAATGGTATGAAGATCGCCCTTGAGTGGCGAGTAGACAAACTCAATGTTCTTGGAGATTCAAAATTAGTCATCAATCAAGTAAATGATATCTATCAAACCAAGGAAGACAAGTTGGTGCCTTATAAATGGTTGGTTGATGACCTCAAAAATTATTTTGTTCATATCACATTTCAACAAGTTCCAAGGGTAGATAATAAAGCAGCAGATGCCATGGCTACTCTTGCCTCCATGCTACAGATGCCAGAAAATGATTTTTGACATGAATTCCTAGTGGAGACGTTACGCTACCTAGCCTATGATTCCCCTAATTCTTAGATGATCTGTTTTGTCATTGGACATGACTCATCTCGCTACCATCATATCTTTTCTTACCTTCATGACCAGATTGTTCCAGATACTTACACCTAGAATGAGAAATGTCACTTAATCCGCAATGCTTCACAGTTTGTCATCATAGCTAACGACTTGTACAGATGTGGTCTAGACGCTACCCTCCTTAGGTGTTTAGAACCCGATGAGTCCAAACATGCATTAGTAGAGGTGCTTGAAGGCATCTATGGGTCCCACTCTAATGGCCTGACATTGGCCCGTAAACTTATTAAAGTTGGTTACTATTGGCCAAATATGGAAAAAGAAGCTACACAGTTTGCTAAGTCTTGCAAACAATGTCAACTAAATGGTAATCTGATTCATGCTCCAACCAAGGAGCTTATTCCATTCATTACTTTCTAGCCATTTCAACAATGGGCCTTTGACTTGGTGGGTCAGATTTATCCCTCATCCTCAAATGGACATAAGTTCATAATCATAGCAACAGACTATTTTACCAAGTGGGTGGAGGGAGTCCCTCTCACCGTTGCCAATGGAAAATCAATAGCTATGTTCATTCTCAACTACATCATCTGCAGGCATGGTATACCCTCAGCAATAATCACTAATAATGGGGGACAATTAAAAAACAAGGATTTGACAGAGCTATGCTCTAAGTTTAAAATTACTCAGGATTGGTCTTTCATCTATTATCCTCAGGGTAATGGATAGGTAGAAGCATCCAACAAGACAATCCTTAAAATCCTACATCGCTCAGTGCACAAATTCAGAGGAGATAGGCATCTCCAGATCAATCCAGCTCTCTGGGCATATAGGACAAGCATACGAACACCAACAGGGGCTACACCCTATGCTTTGGTTTATGGAGCAGATGTTGTGTTACCAATTGAGGTTGAGATTCCTTCTCTGTGAGTCTCTCTGAAAGGCCTTATTACTGATGAAGATAACAGAATATCTCAGCTACAAGAGCTGGAACTACTTGATGAACGTCAGCAAGTGGCATTCAATCACCTTAGAGCATACCAGAAAAGGATGTCCAAGAGCTATAACAAGAAGGAAAAACCAAGGGATTTCCAAGCGGGTGACCTCGTTCTGAGGGAAAACCCTAAGAATCAACAACATCGGATCCAGAAAGGAAAGTTTGAACCAAATTGGCTTGGTCCGTATGTTGTCACTGCAGTGTTTGGGTATGGTACCAATCAAATTTCTACTACTTAAGGAGAACAACTTAAAGATCCCATCAACGCTCTTCATCTGAAGCGTTTCTACAACTGAGACATCTTCAGTGTGCTCATGTATATAGTAAAGTCCTGAAATATTCTAAAAATCTGAAAAAGTCCTGAAAAAATGATCATCTTAGTGAAAACCTAGCAATAGGTGCTTTGGTGTATCTCCAAAAAAAATCATATATTCCAAAAATAAATAAAAAATAAAAAATTGAAAAATACCAAAATACCAAAAAAAGAGAGAAAAAAGGAAAAAAGTGCCATTGATGAAAACCTCGTAAATAGGCGCCTCTTGTTCCACAATGTTATATCTATCATAGCACTACTTGGCTTTACGCATTTGCTTTCCTACATTGTTTCTTTCCTACTTTCCTGCTTACATTTGCTTTTAGTTACCTGTCAAGACACCAACTTACATGGATTGAAACTGGTCATACTCTCAAGGCAACCCTCCTGGTCTAGGGGGCACTGTCCTATTACCTTTTTGGATCTACTTCATGATAGTCACCAATGGTTCTCACTGCCTCTGTCTACTATCACTTAGCTTATACTAAGTTCTCTCTTCTGGAAAATCTCCCTAACATCAGTCGCCAGTGGTTCTCAATGTGTCTGCCTACTGATGTCTAGCTAGTCCTATGATCTCTTCATTGGAGCATCTCTCTCGCGTCAATCACCAGTGGTTCTCACTACGTCTATCTACTATCATTGTACTATTGAGATTTCTCACATCCATTACATTGGATTTATCCTCAAATGCTCTATCTATCGATACTCGGTCTTGGCATTCTTTGCTTTAGTTTGTACATAACTTTTGGTCACTTTCGTGACACTTTGGTTCCTTTGCGAACCCTCCTAACTTGACTTTGATTCAACGCCATATGCCTGTGGGAAGCCACATCTAGTTTGTCCTCCCAACATACATCAAGTCAGTCATCATTACTTGGGGGCACGGGTCCCCTATTTGATCACATCTTTGGTTTACACCTGAGTCAATAATCTTGTCATTTCTCAAGGACAACTCGCTACTGACACAAACTGGTGTTTTTCAACACCACCATAAACAATGTTTTTTAACACTATCTTTGGACACATTTTTGTTTTTCAACACACATTGAATATCTCAAACATAAACATTTATCGATAACAATCAAACACAATGCACTCAAAGCACAACGGTGTTTTTCAACACCTCTAAACATGAACATACTTGACAACTTTGAAACTGGTTGAGCTATGCTTGATTCTTTCTTTGTATGTTGTCTTTTCTTATGGCTTTCATTGATAATTTTCTTTGTCTACTACTTGTTGGTGTAGTCCCGATGAGCCAACAATGTCAAATAAATAGGGTATATGTGATAAGATCTCCCACACTAAGGTGGAACAGCCTCACATCCCTCGATCCTATTTATTCGTACACCATGGTGAGGTCGGTACTATCTCCTTGTCTGTTGTTTCTCTATTTGTTATTGCTTTGTTTATTATTTCTCTGTTTGTTTACACATGATCGCACTCATGGTTATCTTGGATTTGAATGCCTTGATACTGGTGTACTCTTGCAACATTAACTGGAAACAATGTTCAGGTCATCTTGGCTTTTGTGCCCTGGTGCTTATGTTCATTTTCTACATTTTATCTGATGAAAAGTCATATTCATATCCTTATGGTTGCATTGTGGCACCAGTAAGGGTTGTATCGACTTTGATGTTCCAAAAAATTCTCAATGATGATGATTTTACGATGGGTCTCACAACCATGTCTTAGAATTGCACTTTCATATTGCATCTAGCATAGGATTGCATTTTCATTCTAGACTTGCATTGTGGCAGAAATTCGGTGTTCTCTTCATTGCATTCCCTTGGGTTCATACATTTGGGAGTTCTTCTTCACTATCCTAGTTTCATCATGACTGCACAAGTGTTCGGTCCTCACGCTCGATTCTTCACATATTCTTTTGGTTAGCATTTGTCGTCCTGCATGAGATGTTAGTACCATATACATATTCATATTCATGACTCATTATCATCTACACATTGCATTTGCATTTCTCATTCATAATTGCATTTACATGAATCATCTACATACATACATGTGCATTTCATACATTTACATATATTCCAAACATGTTCATACATTTGTGTAGACACCCTAAAAAACTTCAAGTTTCTGTCCAAACTCCTACACAGGCGGCTCCGCCTGTACATAGGCGGCTCCGCACACAGGCGGCTCTGCCTGTACATAGGCGGCTCTGCACATGGGCGGCTCCGCTCTCAGACAGGCGTCTCCGCCTAAAATCAATAAATCTTGAGATTTTGCAAAGATATTTAATGCCGCTCTCCTAGAGATTTTCAAAGGGTTCTTCTTAGGTCAATCAGTTGCTTGTTCAACCACCATTTCCTTCCATCCTTCTAGTCTTTCATCCTTTCACTTCATTTTTCTAATCTTGGGAACTTGGAGCACCATCATCCATATTGGACTTCATCAATCAATATCAATCCTTATCTTTCATACCTCCATCAGATTTCCATCTCAAATCTAAGGTAGAGAGATTTATCAAAGTGTTAGAAGGATCCTTATCATTAGCAAACAAATTAATCCTGTCACTTGAGAACATTAGTCCGTCTTGAGTGGTTTATCCAATCCTATCTTGCTCAAGATCATAAGTCTATCTTTGAGTAGGAAAAATCATCATCATTAATCCTTATTGTTTGCACCTCATTGGATC
>MU228123.1:1372143-1395885 GCA_018584345.1 Thuja plicata | reverse complement strand
CTTTAATGACATAAAAGTGGCATTTGTGTTTAGAATTTAAAAATGATGTAAACTAATGAAATGTGTAAAATTGGATGTAGTTTATGCCTATAATTTTTAAATTTTTTTTTGAATAATTATTGACCTATTTTTTTAATTTTTGAAGTCCATTTTTTAATTGCAAAAAAAATGCTGAAAATGTAGGGTCTAGTTCCCTCCAACTAAATATATGCAAATAATCTTTTTTTCCTCTAATTTCAGAATATGTTTTAGATGACATGTATAGCTAGTGCATAAAAAAAGAAAGATTGGTTTTTGGTATATATTTTGTCTGTTATGACTATTCAAAGTCAGAGTTACCCGAAATTAAGAGTTTTTTTCTCCTTCCACATTTGCCTTAGCAAATCTAAACCAAATACAAAAAAAATTACATATTCTTGAAGAGGACTCTCTCCTCTAGTGTTATATATAAGTTGTAAAAAATTTTGACATGATTTGCTATTTTTTTTATTTTTTCAAACGAGCATGTTCTTCAATGTTAAAATACCTACTTGGAGTTTTTTCAAATTATAATATACTATATGTAATCAAAACACAATAAAAATTATATTACCATAATCTAGAATCTGAGCTCTACAAAAGGGTATATTTAGATTTTTAAAATGGTTGATTTTTTATGAAGATATCAGTTGTCTAAGTGAGAAGTTCTATCATTTTGAAATTTTTGCCTATTTGGCTGCCACATAGGATGCCACACAGATAGTTTCGGCCGGAACTGGTTTGGTTGGAACTGGTTCGGCCGAACCCCTCAGTATAAATATGTGCCAATTCTTCATTGATAGAACATATTTGGCTTATATTTACGCATTATTTTTCGGCCGAAACTGGTTCGGTCGAACTAGTTTCGGCTGAAACACATTGCCACATCGATGCCACATGGCACCATGTTTGTGCCACATATGTACGGCCAAAAAAATTTCAGCCAAAACATTTTTGGCTGAAATAATTTCAGTCGGAACTACGAGAATGGTCCTCAAAGGTGACACAACTTCGTACTTTTACCCTTCATGCTTCTTAACCACTTAAGCCACAATATGAAGGTCAATTTTCCTTTCTACTTGCTCAGCTGGCTTGATTTTACCATTAATAGTATGCAGAAGAAACCAAAGGAGGATCACACCTCTCACCAAGGGCTTATGGTGTTAGTTTATGAAGTTCTTAAATCCAAGAAGGTGGAGAGACCTCTGGTTAAGAGGACTCAAAAAGATGAGGAAGACACGAAGGGAGACGAGGATGAAAGTATGTATGAAGAAGACAATGAGGATGAGGAAGAGGAGAAAAAAGGGTATAAAACCCCTAAGAAGGGAATAAAAAAGGGGTCTTCTTCCTCGAAAATCCTGAAGAAAACCCACATCAAAATCTCTTATACTGAGAAGGATACGGAGGATGATAGCTCTGAGGACAGTGACAAAAAAAAAGAAGGGAAAAATTAATACTAAGGCTAAGAAGATGACTCCAGCAGAGGAAACTGAGACTGGTAAGGATACCGAGGATGAAGATAAGGGGACTAAACACAAATCTGGGGTTAAGAAAAGAAAGAGGGGAGATATGAAAACCCACAAAGGGAAAAATCCCAGCAAGCGGAAAATCATGCTTTCCTTGGATGAGGAGGATGAAAAGGAGAAGGATGAGGGAAAGGATGATACTAACCCTACTGAGAGCATGGAGAATAAAGAGCAGAAGGAAGAAGAAATGGTGAAGGAGGATTCTGGGAAGGGACTTGAAAAAAATAACATTGGGAAGGAGGAAACTCACCACAATGACGATATAGGTAATACTTTTGAACCTGAGGATTTAGACCATGGTAAAGCTTGCATTATTGATTTTGTTGGTTTAATTAGCAAAATTTTAGGTGATAATGTTAACTTGATGAATCAAAATGAGGGTATGAGGAGGGAAATGAACATATTAAAATGTGTTGGTATTGGGGAGAAATCTGTTGCTGAGTGTCTGGGGGAAATGAAAGAGGTCATCGAGAATTCGGAAGCACATGTTGATTTGGTGAACAGAGTCAGCAAATTGGAAAAGTAGTTCAAGGACTTTGAGGATAGAGATACTAAAGAAGACAATGTGAGGCAGATCAAGAACCTGAAGGCCAAGGTGGACAAGTTGGAGGACACGGTTCGTAAGATTGGGGACTAGTCTCTGAAGAGTCTCAAATCTTATACAGGGCAGGCCAAGAGTTTAATGGAGAAGCTGGAGTAGGATACTGGTGATAAGGATAGCCAAGCTATCAAGGATCTGGCTAGCCTGGGAACTCGCACTAGGGCTAGCACCAAAAAGATGAACCCAAGGGAGGAAAAAGAGAAGGAAAAAGGTGACCTCAAAAATACTATCAATCAGATGGAGGTTATGGTGATTCATGCCCAGGAAATGGTTGATGGCATGTAGCTGTATTTTCTTAGGCCCTCCCCTTTTTTGTGTTGTCCCTATTTATTATGTTTATCTTTGGGACTGTTGCTAGCTAGTTTGTCTGCTGGCTTTTTTTGCTGGCTGTCTTTTTTTGCTGCCTCGGCACAATTGTTGTTGTACTTTCTTTGAATATTTATATAACTCTGTTTAAAGGTTTTGGGTCCTTGTAAAACCTATTTTTACTTAATCAGAACATAAAAATCTTGAAAAATGTCATATGTCCTTATATGCAATGTTTGTTCATGTATATAATCTAGGGATATATTGGCTTCTCAGTATTTAGAATGATATATTCATCTTTGAAACACCTCTTAATTTATAATCCATTTGGACACTACTTATAAAATCTAAAAAGATGTGTGTGTGTGTGTGTGTGTGCATGCGTGTGCATGTGTGTGTGTGTGTGCGCACGTGCGCATGTGCATGTGTGTGTGTGTGTGTGTGTGCATACATACATACATACATACATACATACATATATATATATATACATACATATATGTATGTATGTATGTATATGTGTGTGTGTGTGTGTATATATATATATATATATATATGTACACACACACACACACACACGTGTGTGTGTGTGTGTAATAATACCTAAATTATTTGATGTTATTGCATTCTTACATACATACCAATAGCATTGTGGATGGCATTCTCTTGGTAAGACCCGAATTGCACAGTAGGGATATATGAAGATTTTCCAACACACATAAAAATAATTCTAAATTATCAATTTTTATTTCCTTGTCCTCATTCATAAAGTGATCCCAAAAAATACCTTCTGAAAATAAGCTTGGAAAATAATTTCAAGAAACAATTCCAAATCATACTAAAAATGACCTTGTAATCTTTTCACCTTTTATCTTCAAAATGCATATGCCTAAGAAATTTTCAAGCCCTTAAATGATTTTTAATCATATTGTATTTAACCTCCAAAAGTATAGCACTTCAAATCTTTATTTTGCCAAAAGTTTTCTTGATTTTACATCCATTTTAAGGATGTATTGTTCAATCTTACTTTCAATCTCACAACCATTGACATTATAAAACTTGGTGGTCGACTCAATAATGTTACCATTATCAAAGAAATTTGGCACAATAACCTTGCCCAAATGCAATGTCCATATGTTTCTGTTAGAGATTCCTTGGTGCCTTTTGTACCTTGCATAATATAGAAATGTGTCTTTACCTAATAAGCTGAGTTAGGATCCTAATATTTCTCTAAATATCTGTAGATTTCTTATAAGAATCAACACTCTATTATATGAATAATAATTTATAATACAAGTTCCTCTTGGATTCACATTCTTTTTGGTCTCATCATTGATTATAAATTATGCTAATATAATTTTATTGTAAGACTTCAATTCTAGTTTCGATTAAAAACCCTACATTGATTTTGTGAATAAAAATAATTATATACATCGAAACTCACAGTGGACAACTTTTTAGTATAATAAATCCCAACTAACTTTTAGTTCACTTGCAATTTAGACTAAATTATGTAGTATATACTTTTTTTCTTTCTTCCAAGATTATTTGTTTGTTCTAATTGCTTTAAATATGAAATGTAATTTGTAGTGTGAAGAAAGAAAATGAATTTTTCCTTTAAATAAAAAGTGCAAATATTAATGGTGATATTTTAAAAATAAGAAGAAGCTTGGATGGAGTGAGGGAAGGCATAGTATTATGCAACACTAGTTAGGGCATGTGGGCCTTAGTTGTAGCTATGTTTTGGGTCATTTGATGCATTATAGGGGCTTTCAACAATTTTGAGATTCTAGTATGTTTTCATAGGGCGTGATTAGCGAAAAGCTCTTCATTCTTTCATGTTGTGGTTTGAAATATATGTGAGGGAAGTCCAATTATCTACCATTGTACATAAGAAAGAGGAGCAAGGTCATATTTATGTATGAATAGATCACTTTGCTTTTCATGAATTGCACATCTAGGAAGGAAGATGCCCCTAATAGGCTCAAGAGGTGACTCAAGAACTAATTGGGGATAGTGATTCCTTCACTAAAATATGTAATGGATGAAATGATAGTGATAAGATATATTAATGTAAATGATTAACTAGGAAAGTCACTGATAAACTGATAAAAATAGACTATAACATATAGATAGTGAGTTGAAACTGACAGAAACATAAACCAGAAGAAAAAATTGATTTGATCTCATAATGGTAGGAACATGATAGAAATCGTGACATATTCTTGGAACATGATGACAACGGTGACATGTTCCTAGTGTTTTCGACTAGAATTTTCACAGATTGTCCAATTGTACCTATTCTGCCAAGATCTAATCTAATAGCTCTATAACATGTTTCTACACAAAAAAATGGGGGAAAAGGTTGGCTAAAGGGGTTTTTCTTGGTCAAACCCCTATTTAGGAATCAACCTTAGAAATAAAATTAAATTGCATAAAGGACTGTAAATGAAAAGGTAAATAATAGATTCACCTTGCATAAACCTTCATGGACAGATGTCAAAATCGCTCATACCCATGAAAATTCTGTAGAAACTGATGAAATATCATATTCAACTCCAAGATCCAACTGCATGCAATAAACCTGTCACAAAGAATGAAGAAAAAATATGGGAAAAGAAAAAGCCTCTTGTGCTCAAAAATGTCAGAGCTCAAAATGTATTATAACAGCATGAAAAAATAATCACAAGCCTTTAACCTTAAAGGTGAAAGAAACCCTAAAAAAGGAAAAAACTAACCTAAGAGAAAGCTTAAGAGAAAAATAGAGTACGACTAACTTATTAATTAATATCAACATGATAGAATTAATAAGTGAAGATTAACTATGTACTCTAACACCCCCCCTTAAGAAAAGCTCGGGAGGTAATAAAACCTAGCAAAGAAAGAAAAGAGGGTCCCAGCAACAAGGCCTGATCAGGTACCCAAACAAGGAAATCTTTGTAAACCGGAGACAAAGGAGAAAACCTAGTGGGAAAAACTCCTCTCCAAAAAGAGATATAAAAGCAAGCAAAGATAAAAAGAATGACTTCAAGAGACTCTCTCAAAGCCATAAGTACAATGCATGCTGCCAATCCCCCCATGAGAGAGGGTCAAGGCTCCAAAGCTGCCCCAGAATGAAAGAACCCCTGGATTAATGAACAAACCACCAGGACTCCAAGACAAAGGAGTGAAAGGAAATGAGCACTGAAGAGGTGACCTCGAAAGATGAGGTGTCACTAGAAGGCTGAGCTAATTCTCAAAGGAGTAGACATGAGGATCCTAAAAGGGAATCCCCAATGTAAGTGGTATGATAGGTGTGCTGACACTATCATCAAAGAGGAGATGAATGTCCTCTGTAGAGTCCTCAACAACTGCACCTGGTGGCTCAATGAATGGAGCTGGAGGGTCAAGCAATGCTGAAGAAGAATCTTGCTGAAGAGAAAAGTACACCTCAGGATGTGGTGTGGCAGTCACAACACTGGTCTCGGGAACAACACAAAGGTTCAAGCGACCTGACTGCACCACATGATCCTCGCTCGAAAGAGGAGAGCTGTGCTCCGATAATGGAGATGGTGGACCAAAGTGAGAGAAGGTGTAGAGACGAGTGGAATGATCAACATTACCTATAGCAATAATGCCTCTTGTCACACTATCCCTGATGAAGACTGAATCTATCGTGAACTCAACGGTCTTCCCTGACCCACTACGTGTAATCTGATAAATCAAGAGAAGGTTTGCAGATAGAGATGGAACATATAATACATCATTGAATGTGCCATCTTGAATGCTGACTGAACCTGTCCCATAGACTATCTGTACAGTTTTATTCCCCATGAGAATATGAGGAATAGGAGAAGCCTCAAAAGAAGAGAACAAATCCTGAGAAGATGCCATATGGTGAGAAGCACCTGAATCCAGTATCCAAGGGACCTGGGAAGGGGATGCAACGGAAGCCCGTAATGCATGACCCTGTCCAAAATCATGTCCAGATGTCAAAGAAGAGGCAAAAGACTGAAAAGAAAACCCCTGTGAGGTGGAAGAGGATGGAGAGGAAATAGTGCTCTTCTGAAGTAGAGCTTGCAAATTTGCAATCTGTTTCTCATAGCCATCAAATCTCTTCTGAAAACACTATGACTCATCATGGGGCCCCTTCTAACAATAGGAACAAGTAGGGTTTTGAGTCTTCTATTTCTCCTTCTTAAAATAAGATGGTGGTTCAGTAGAGTGTTGAGAAGAGGAATCAGATATCGACTGCGGCTTCGGCTTCTGTGTATTCTGAGATGACTTAGCAAGCAATGCCTATGACTGTGAACCTATAAGAGAATCCATCTGACTAAGCTTGGACTGCTTACGAGTTAACCTATCATAGAAGGTCTCAAAAGAGGGCATAACATGTCAAGCACCTAGTGCATCCATAGTGGAGTAGAAGGTAGAAGTGAAAATCTAATAAGGGCCATGCAGCTTTGAGAGTATCAGAAAGATACACTCATCATCTGACTTTGTCTTTCCAGCAACCTATAAAATAGATCAAAGAGACTTGAAATTCATCAAGAAGTCCTCAATGCTGGTGAATGATTCAAGTGCCAAGGAGGTGAACTTTGCATCTATCTGGAGAATCTTGAACTGATTCATGGTGCCAAACAAGGTGGAGAACTTGTGCCACATATCCCTGGGTGTAGTTAGACCATCCAGGTGGAACAACAACCCATCTCAAATATTCATGGCAATGAGGCCCATTGCCTCATCCATCCTATTTCTATGCATAAGAGCCTCATAAGGTCTCTATAGAACTGGCTAAGCCGCATCTATGCAAGACCATAAACCTCATGACATGAGGATTCTGGTCATGTGTGGCTTCCATGTGTGGTAGTTATGAGGTGTCAGTCGAGCCACAGAGGGGTCTGACATTGAAAGAAGAATAAGACGGAAGTAGAAGGGTCTTTCTGAAGGAAATTGCAAAAAGTAAAATGCACCCCCCCCACAATGTATAATACTATCCCCCGTACACCACAAATGAAGAAAAAAACATAAAGAACCAGAGAAAAACCTGAGTTTCCGAATGCAGAGAAGGAGGAAAACAAAGCCTCAACTTTGACACTAAAAACAAGAGCTCAAATAGCTGAACCAGAAATCAAGACTAGCATCAACATGTCTGGCTTGGAAACACCTTTCCGCCAATATTTTATTTTTCAAAAACAGACACCGTATGCTCGAGTTACGGCCAAAAAACCAAGTGCCCCTCCAAAAACCAACTCGCTGGAAAAAAATAGTCACTGGAAAAAAATTGACGGTCAAATGGCCATCGCCCGTCTGCAGAAAAAAAAATTGACGCCCGTCGCCTGTTTGCCAGAAAAAAATTCCAGTTGCCCAAAAAACAAAAAAACTGTCGAAAAATTTAAATTCGGCTAGAAATTTTAAAAAATCATCAGAAACGTACTTTTCTAGCCAGTGACATTAGCCATGACATCACCTGGCAGTTGGCGGGGGACCCAGTGGCGGGTTGGCTACAAATGCCGGTGGCGACAGCAGGCGGGCTACAACACGGTGGTTGGAGGCGCCGCCGGTGGTGGAGCGCGCAGGCCGGAGAGTGGTGCCGGTGAGCGGCCGATGGATGGCGCGGGTTGCTGCGGGGTGGCGTCGGGGTGGCACATTGTTGACACACTCCGGCAGCCCCAAAATTAATTAAAAAAACTTTGTTTTTTAATTTATTTTTTTTAAAAAATGTGCCTATACGGTCTAAGAGGCTAAATTTTTTTCCTGAGGTCACTGTGACCAAAATGGTCGAACCTTATAGGTATTTTGACTCTCCCAGGCCTTCTGAACATAATGGTGGAGTCCATTTTTGCTCAAACAGCTCCAAAAAATAGTGCCTCCTTCAAAGTGACAGAAAAACCCTAGTAAGAAAGGGCTTGATCCATAGCTTCAACAAACTTTAAACAAGCTGTAGCAGATTGACTCTGATACCATGTAAAAACTGATGAAATATCATATTCAACTCCAAGATCTAGCTGCATGCAATAAACCTATCACAAAGAATGAAGCAAAAATATGGAAAAAGAAAAACCCTCTTGTGCTCAAAAATGTCAGAGCTCAAAATGTATTATGAGAGAATGAAAAAAGAATTACAAGCCTTTAACCTTAAAGGTGAAAGAAACCCTAAAAAGGGAAAAAACTAACCTAAGAGAAAGCTTAAGAGAAAAATAGAGTATGACTAACTTATTAATTAATATCAACATGATATAATTAATAAGTGAAGATTAACTATGTACTCTAACACCCCCCCTTAAGCAAAGCTTGGGAGGTAAGAAAACCTAGCACAGCTATGAAAGCAGCAAAAGAGGGTCCCGACAACAAGGCCTGATCAGGTACCCAAACAAGGAAATCTCTGTAAACTGGAGATAAAGGAGAAAACCCAGTGGGAAAAACTCCTCTCCAAAAAGAGATATAAATGCAAGCAAAGACAAAAAGAATGACTTCAAGAGACTCTCTCAAAGCCATAAGTACAATGCGTGCTGCCAACAAATTCTTGAATGTGTTTGAGATCCAAAGAGTTGACCTTGGAATGAGATGTAGAATCAAGGATTCCCTCAAAAATCAATAGATCTATGAATGTCAGTCCTAGATCTTGAATGTATATATGCTTAATAACACTTGCAAAGAAAAAGAGAGAAGATGGATGGAAGGATGGATCTTCTTTTTTGATTGAGAATTCCTCCACTAGACCATCATGGGAGAGAAACTTGCATAAATTGGAGAAGATTTATTTTGACTTGAATGATCTTGAAGAATTGGAGACTTGGAGATCTTGACCTTGGGTGATTTCCTTCAAATCTTGAATCCAATTGCTCTTGCTTTCTTGAAAACTTGATAGCTTGATTGCAAAAAATGCTTGCATATGATTGTGATATTAAAAATGAGGAGAGATAAGGGGTTCTTATACTTACTTCATTTTAGGATTCAAATTTTATCCAAGTTGACCATAGAAGTAAATCCTTGGAGAAAACCCCTACATTGGGCCCCTGGTTAAATTTGGGTCGCGAAACCCAGGGACACATCACCATTGGTGACATGTCCCAGGAACATGTTTCCATTGGTGATATGTACCTAGGGAAATGCACTCAAATTCAAATTGGAGCTCGAGGAGAGTGAAATGGAGTGGGAAATAGAGAATCAGCTTTCTAGGATTAAGCATAACAAATATTCAGACTATGAAATTGCCAAAATAGGTTCTATAAAGCAACCAATCATGAGTGCTGACTTGTTAGGATGATACATCTAGCCCCCACTTTAGTGGGAGTATGAGACAAGCTCATGCTCATAGTAAATTAGATTGATGCATAAGAACAATCTTATCAAGGTCAAGGAGACAAAGAAACATCAAACCCCCAAGTGACTCAATTCCTCTTCAAATCCAAAACCAAGATAAAATAGGCATTCCTCATAAGAGATAAGAAAGAGAGAGAAAGAGAGAGAAGCATGACCAATAGCCTAGTAAGGTATTCCCTTACTATGGATCATAGAAAGAGAGAGCACTACAAAATATGGAATTGAAGGATAGTCAAGCCATATAAGAGGATCAATCGTTAAGGAAAGAATTATCTCCTTTAAAGGATCCGACAAGGGAAATCAGGCCTAAGGAAAGGATCATCTCCATAGGGATCAAAGAAAAGGAAGATCAATCCTTAAGGCAATAATTGTCTCCATTAAGGGATCCAGGAAAATTATTAGGCCTAAGGAAATAATTATCTCTATAGGGGTCAAGAAAGGAGGGTCAATCCTTAAGGAAAGAACTGTCTCCATTAAGGGATTTGATGAAAATATGAACACAAGAAAAGCATTGTCTCCTTATTTATCCACAAGAGAGGTTCCATTGGAACATTGTTTATGTGTGTGAAAAGTGTGAAACAAGGAGTAGAGTGTATGCCCCCATGTTAAAGTGATTACAAACTCCTTAATGGGATAAATGGATTTAATGGAGCATACATGCACCCATAAGAAACACTTCCACTATGAGATACCCCCAAGAGAGGACAAACCAAGGTAAATGCACACATGAAAAAAGAGAGCACGAAAGGAATCTACTAACTCCAGGGTCAGTATGATGAGCATAACTATGAGCACAATAGAATAATGTCACATAAGAGTTACAAAGAAGATCATTTTCTGGTCAACATTACAAATACCAAAAAGAATAGGTAAAAACACATCATCCAAAATCAGATAACATAAAAGTAAATTTACAAATAGTGACACATGTATGACATAACATGTAACAACATATAAAATAAGTGAGATACAAATAGAGGAATGTCAGGATAGATCAATTCCTTTACATACTTGCACCAATGGAGCAATAAGGGTTGTCTAAGTCCAAGGGGTTTAGCTTAGTTGGTTGAAGCAATGAGTTCTTATTGTGGAGACCCTAGTTCAAATCCCAAGAGGGACATCTTTGTGGAATTCTAAGTTGTGACTCTTGGTCTTCCATTCATTGTATTTGTCTCATTCTAAAAAGTTGGATTTATAAGTTGTGACTCTTGGTCTTCCATTCGTTGTTTCTAGTGTGGCTTCTCGTAAGGAGCTGGTATTTGTCTTAGTTTGATGGTTGAATAAAAAGGTTTGTAATGATAGAATGAGAATAAGATTTGTAAATGATTTATAATATTAAAAAAAATAAGGGTTTTTTAAATAAATGTAAACAAAACATATAACAAGAAGCACATCATGGGGGAAGTACATCACGAAAAACAAACAAACACATAGAATCCACCACACAGGAGGAGCTAGTCAAGCATACCACTTGCACCCCATCACATTCTGTAGTGTTTAGGGAAGGTGGGAAAAATATGCATAACCTTATTATGTTTATTAAATTTCATCTTTTTCAAGTTAACTTCCTCCTTTGGTTCAAGCATTGGATGGTCAAAGGGAATCAAAGCATCGGTGGGTGTTTTGAGTGAAGAAAGGTTTTGGAAAGAATGTTGATGGGTTCTAGGAAAATATATTTACAATGGTAGTCACGAGTACAAAAATTACAGTTGGTTTTTCTTGAAATTTAGCTTGGTTTAGGATCAATCAACATCGGGTCCTTATCTTCTTTAGGAGTAAGAACAAAAGGAACCATACTAGGTTGAGAGATAGCATCAACAAAAGGTTTATAAGATATAGGAGGTGGAACTGAAGCATATATAGGAAGTGTAATTTGTGTAGGGAGAATTCAAGGTCCAAGGCAAGGAGACAGAACATACTTAGGTTGCTAAGCTTGCAAACCTTTTGGAATTTTTAGTTTTTATATGATTGAAAAGACTTATCTCTGTGGTATTGAGTTTTTTGAGGTATATAAATCAAAAAGAAATCAAGGTCAATAGACTCTTGAGGCACTAAAGGTTGATAGAGACTATGGTTAACAATCATGATTTGTCCATTGTGGGGAAATTTCAAACATTTATGGAAGGGAGAGGCTACAAAATTTATAGAGGTAAGCCAAGGAAAACCAAGTTTTACTTGAAATTGATTAGAAGTTGGGATGACAACAAAAGGTGACATCTAAATTTTACCACCAACCTCTATGGGAAATGTAATAGAGCCATGGGTAGGATAGAGGAAACCATTGAAATTTTGGATCGTAACATCAAATTTATTATATAAATCACATTGCAAATGTCTATTGTAAAGATTATCTTCAATTATCACATTCACCATGAAAGTAGGATCAATAAGAACACTATGGGATAGAGATCATTAACCATTGCAACAATGTAAAGAGGACCATCAGGTTCCTTAATTGTTTCACCGAGGTCAAAGGTAATACAAAACTCCAACTTGGGTTTAGGTTTTGGTCTAGTTTTATCAATGAGGTTGACAACCTTATTGGCTTAAATACACTTATCATCATAGTCAACAACATGGGTGGAAGAAGAAGGAAAAAATGTGGTAGACTCAATATGGTTAGTTGAATGAGATGGTAAAGGGTTGGTATAAATTTGCAAACTTTGGTTGGGAGGTGCTACATATTTTTTTCCTTAATCATTAACACCCTCATCAAATATAGTATTAGAATCGATGAGGTCTTGAATAATGGATTTCAAACAAAAATAATTTCCAGTATCATGACCAGGTTGACAATGATATTGGCAAAAAAGATTTGTGATCCAAGTGTTTTGGAAAAGGTTTAGATGTGTCAATTAGTTTAATAGGAGGAAGAGTTAATACTTTAGCATTAATCAACTTCAACATCACGTTATGAAAAGATTTAGAAAGATAACTAAAATTATGAGAAGGTCTAAAAATAGATGACAAAGGAGCCACACCTTAGGATGTTGGTGTCACTTGCTCATAAATATTGTTGAATGAATTATTGATCTTAATGAAATTATTTGGTTTCTAAAACTTGTTAAAGTTATTCAATGTGATATCACTTTTACTAACCAAAGCCATTGCAGTGGTGCTCTCAAACCGACTCGCTTAAAGATGATAATTATGAAGCATTGTGCATAACTGAGAAAAAGAGGAAATTCAAAAAGAAGAATCTTATCTCTAATGTTTTTTTTTATAAATTAGAAATATAAATATGGAGTACATCAATATCAAGCATAGGATAGGAAATCTGGGAATGCAAATGCTTAAATCTACCAATAAAATAAGTCACTTTTTCTTTAATTCTTTGCTTACAATGCATTAAATCAGTTAAAGAAATCTTAGGACCAATATTATTTTTAAATTGTTGAATGAAAGCATTAGAAAGATTTTGAAAGGAGTCAATAGAATAAGCAGGCAAAGAACAATACCATTGCAAGGCTTTATCCCAAAAGGTTCTAGTAAATAGTTTATCCATGAACCTATGCTCATGAGAAAAATCACTACACAATATTTGAAAGGTTTTGACATGGGTAAAAGGATCACCTTTACCTTTATAAGTCTCAAGGTGAGGAATACCCATGTATTATGGAATAAAAACGTGAATGATATCCAAGGAAAAAGGACTAGAAATGTCACAAGTAGGTATGTTGAACTTGGATTGGGTCATTGAAGAATTTTTTTGTTGCAAGGAAGACATGGTTTGAGCCAAGCTACTAATAGTAGAATCAGTAGAAAGAGTGAAAGGAGGAAATATGTATGAAATATTAGGAGCATAGTGGGAAATGGAGGGAATGGTGGAGTATGAAAAAGGAACACTATTGTAAGTGGGAATTGAGGAAGGAAAAGAAACACATGGAACACTTGAAGGAATGGTGGAAATAATAGGATTAGGAATGGTAACATGTCTAGTGTTGATATTTTGAGTGGAAGTTGTTATAATGGGTGGAGCAAAGGTAGACACACTAGGAATAGAGATAGAGATAGGCATAGAGGTCTCAACACTAGTGGTAGGTGGAATGAAACACAACTCTTAATAACAATCTTTAAGAGGTTTAACATTGTTCTCAATGAGATGAGGTATGCTATGAAATATATTAACACTATGCTCATCATTATGAATTATCTTCCTTAACCCTTGTAGACACCCTAAATTGGTCAACCAAAGTCAAAGTGGTCAAATCAAGTCAACATCATGGATTAATTAACAAAACTATTAATTAACTAAATTCAATCCAAAAGGGATTAATTAAACCATAATTGATTAAATCAATTAGTTATATAGTTCAATTAAATAAATCAAATGCAACCCATCTAATTCCCTTACATGGATAAATAAATTCGTTGTTTTAATTAACTAATTACTAATTTATTTCAACAACCACTAAGGGACAAAAATCAATTAGCCACTGAGAAGAGAGGACTGAGAGCACATGGATCACTCCAAGGATTTTCTATCTTAGCCACTTATTTAGCCTTTTCTATCCTCACCACTCATTTTTTCATCTTGTCCCCCTATTTGAAACCCATCACTCAACCTTAACCTCAACCCTACTTTGACCATGGTTAATCAAAATCACCCCCATACCCTTGGGAATTCCTATAAATAGGATGCATTTCTTAGTGTAAACTTACCAATTCACATTTAGAGGACAAATTCACTTGATACCAATTACATGTTGAATTGAGAATTATTAATTAGGATAATGCATTTAGCATAGTTATTCATAAAGATCTTACATCTTGGATTGAATCATGTTTTAATTTATCTTTGCATCATCAATCATATATTATTTCTCATTTTCTAAGTTTTCACTAGGATCTCTAATGCAGCTAAGAGCAATAGTCCTTAGAACTAGAGAGAAAAGAGATGCTCAATAGGTTTATCATTTCAATTTATCTAATTGTAGTTTATCTTTCAATTTGATTTGACTAACCCATTATTAATGTTTCATTGAGTTTGTGTGCAGGATAAACATACAGACTACAAACCCTCTACAATGGATATAACTTTAGGATTAGGTTTTTCTTGTCCTAACCATTGCTTAATTTTCTCAAATTCATTGGAAAGTTTTTGGACTTGCATAGGAGAGAATCTTAAGGAATCATCTTCATCATGAGAAGAATGGGAAGATTTTTTCTCCAATATAGGATTAATTTCATTAGGATGCATGTTGGTCTCATCAAGATTCCTAAGAAAAATAGAAGGCTCAAGATCAAACGAACCCATAAGTCTATGACGTTTCCTAACCAAAATGCTATAAGTAGGACTCAAAGTGATAAAACTCATGCACAAGTAAATGAAAGAAAATATAGATCTAATTCAATTAAAAAAATTGAAAGAGATATGCAATTCAACTTAACCAAAATAGAAATTTTAATGAAAAGTACATCTAACTATCAAATTTAAAGATGTAACATAAAGCATGCAAAGTAGACCTAGTTCTAAGTACCAAAATGAGAAGTATGTAATGCACACAATATAGATCTAAACATAAAATCAGAATTAAAATGTTGTAATTTTGGCTCACCAAAGATGTACATAAGAAAAGGGGAGCAAGGTCAATTGTATGTATGAACAGATGACTTCCCTTTTCATGAATTGCACATCTAGGAAGGAAGATGCCCTCAATAGGCTCAATAGATAACTCAAGCTCTAATTGGGGATAATTATTCATTCACTAAAATATGTAATGGATGAAATGAGAATGATAAGATATAGTAATGTAAATGATTAACTAAGAAAGTCACTGAAAAACTAGTAAAAATAGATTGTAACAGACAAATAGTGAGCTAAAACTGATGGAACCAAAAACCAGAAAACAAAATTTGCCTGTGACTGAAATATGAGCTTAGAATTATAGAAACATGATGAAAATGGTGACATCTTCCTAGAACATGATGTCAATGACAACGTGCTCCCGATGCTTTTTACTAAAACTTTCATAGATCATTTGACTATACCTATTATACCGTATTTGATTCAATGACTCTATGACCTATTTTTACACACATAAAATTTGGGAAAAGGGTTGGCTAAAGGGGTTTCCTTAGTAAAATCCCTTTTTAGGAATCAACCTTAGAAATGAAATGAAATTTTAGAAAGGACAGTAAATAAAAATGTAAATAATAGATTCACCTTGCATAAACCTTCATGGACGGATGTAGAAATCACTCATACCCATGAAGATACTTGAATGTGTTTGAGATCCAAGGAGTTGACCTTAGAATGAGATGTAGAATCAAGTATTCCCTCACAAATGCATAAAACTATGAAGACCACTCCTAGATCTTGAATATAGATATGCTTGATAACACTTGCAAAGAAGGAGAGAGAAGATGGATGGAAGGATGGGTTTGATCATGACAAAAATCACTCCATAATGTTATAATTAAAAGAATTCTAGCACCAAGATCCATTGTATGCAAAATACTTGTCACGAAAGCAAACAATGGAGACACAACTCATAATGATCTAAAAGATGAAAATTCATTCAAAGAGAGAATATAGGGAATTACAAAATAATTAATAATTACAAAGAGATCAATGCTTATAAACAAGATTGAAAACCCAGAAGGTAGAGAAACCTAGGTTGCATGATAACAATTAATAATAGAATTAATTATTAAATGCCTAAATTTTAGCTTAAGTAACCTAGAGATAATAAGTGACTTAATAATTAAATCAAAATGATTTAATTAATAAGTGAAATAACTTATTACTCTAACACCCCCCTTAAGATAAACTTAGGGAGAAGCTAAAAACCTAGAAACAACTACTGAAATCAGGAAATGGGTCCTGAAAACATGGCCTAATCAGGTACCCAAGTACAAAAAATCTCTGTAAAGAGGAGAAAAGGAGAAAACCCACTGGGAAAAACCCCTCTCTAAAAAGAGATGAAGCCTAGTGAAGGACTAAAGAAACCTTCAAACTAGAGAATATCCCAGAAGATAGGAACAAACATCAAGTAGAGAAGACTGTAATCTGCATGAGTGTCCTCAAATGAAACTACTCAAGTCAAGATGACAAACAAAGGAAAACATCAGAACTTGAAGATACAAATGGAAAAAAAAAGTTTGAAGAGCTGATCAAAAGAAGAACATGTAGAGCACCACTAAAGCATGAAGCTGCAAACACTATCAAAGAATAACTATTGGAACCTCCATTGAAATAGAATCTGATCAAGTAGAGAAGAATATAATCTATATGAGTGCCCTCAAATGACACTACTCAAATCAGGATGGAAAATAAAGGCAAACATTGAAACTCGAAGATACAGATGACAAAAAACACCAAAGTCTAAAGAGATAATAAAAATATGGAAGATGCCTCGAAAATGGGAATGAAAGAAGTGTCCATATGGTAAATGATCCATCTCACCAAAATGCATAGGTACCCAGTCACTACATCCTCATAGTATATATGAACAAATATTGAATACATAGCTCACTCCATTGAACCAAGGAAGCATTAGAAATAACAAGAGATACCCCCAATATAATGCTGAGTAGGGAGAGGCAAGACATGTACATTGAACCAGATTGTCAAGAATAATTGCATGATGAAGAGCTAGGAATATAGAAAGTGCAAAAGAAAGTACAAACACATATAAATGATGGTGTTGTGTAAGGATCACTCTCTTGACACACATTATGAGGATAATGTTGTGGAAGGAATACTCACTTGACAAAGGTAGATGGAAAAAAAGGCAAACATCAACCCCCCCCCCCCAATGGCACTTTATAATGTAGTGCAAGTACAAACAGACAAAATGTGCAAGATCCCAAGCATGCAATGATGGCACTTTATCTCAGTGTGTTTGTTAAAAAAGAAATGCTACAGAATGATGTCTACAATGCTCAAGAATGAAATAAAGCTGTAGGAACATAAGTAACAACTAAAAATGAGTCATCCCATGCAAGGAAAATGATCCCAGGACCTGAAACATCCAAGATATTCACCAGATTGCAAAAATGTAAAAACCCAAATAAAATATACCTAGAGAAGATTCTGGTGAGGAGACCCATACAAGAAGAAAGAGAACGAAACCAACTATCCAACAACATGTGGAAATAAAAAAATGGAGTCAAGATGAGAAAGATATGGCGACTGAAGTGCAAAATAGAACTCTGACTTTGACTAGAAAAACATCTTGCAAGACAGAAAAATATGAAAACCAAACCTATAAAATCAGATCAGGCTCGGAACCAGCTTTTCAACGATATCTTGTTTGGCCAAAAATGCCTCCATTTTCTCAAGATACAAGAAAAAAGCCGAAGAGGGCTCCAAAACAAGAATTCCAAGAAACCTCTGCTAAATCTGGTGGAGCCACTAAATCTGGTGGGACTACCAATATTTTAGCCAAAATTGGCGGAGGTACCAAGGAAAAAAAATTAAAAAATTAAAATTAAATTTTTTTTTGCCGATACAGTGGCATGAATTTCAAGACGACACAGAAACTGAGGTGGCATGAAAACTAAGACATTTTTTGCCTTGAAAAGCGTGCCAAGGTCGTGCATGCAAAAAAGAGGGCCCAAAATTCAACTATGTCCAAATTGGACAAGCCTTATATGAAAATAGGGGTTTTTGAGCCTTTTGAGTGCAACTATGAGGTTAGTTTGTGCCCAAAGTAATCCAAAAATAGGTCCCCTCCAGATCCATACAAAAAACTCTAAAAACTTGAAACCCTCAGCACTCCAAAAAATCTTCAAAAAATTCAAGAACATGATGCAACAGTAAGGCTCTGATACCATGTTAGAATTCAATCACCAAGATCCACTGTATGCAAAATGCCTATCACAAAAGCAAAGAATTGAGACACAACTCATAATGATCTAAAAGATGAAATATTCATTCAGAGAGAGAATAAAGGGAATGACAAAATAATTAATAATTACAAAGAGATCAATCCTTATAAAGGAGATCAAAAACCCAGAAGGTGGAGAAACCTAGGATGCATGATAATAATTAATAATAGAATTAATTATTAAATGCCTAAATTTTAGCTTAAGTAAACTAGAGATAATAAGTGACTTAATATTTAAATCAAAATGATTCAATTAATAAGTGAAATAACTTATTACTCTAACACATAATGTTTGAAAGGTTTTGACACATGGGTCAAAGGATCACCTTTACCATTATAAGTCTCAAGGTGAGGAATTTCCATATATTGTGGAATAACGACACGAATGATATTCATGGATAAAGGACTAGCAATATTATAAGTAGGGATGTTGAGCTTGGATTGGGTCATTGAAGAATTGTTTTGTTGTAAGGAAGATACGTTTTGAGCCAAGATACTAATAGTAGAATTAGTAGAAAGAGTGGAAGGAGGAGACATGTGTGAAATATTAGGAGCATTGTGGGAAATGGAGGGAACGATGGAGTATGAAAAAGGAACACTATTGTAAGTGGGAATTGAGGAAGGAAAAGAAACACATGGAAAACTTGAAGGAATGGTGGAAACAATAGGATTAGAAATGGTAACATGTCTAGGGTTTATATTTTGAGTGGAAGTTGTTATGATGGGTGGAGCATAGGTAGACACACTAGGAATAGAGGTAGAGATAGGCATAGAGGTCTCAACACTAGTGCTAGGTGGAATGAAACATAACTCTTGAGCACAATCTTTAAGAGGTTTAACATTGTTATCAATGATATAAGATATGTTATGCGAGATATTAACACCATGCTCATCATTAAGAATTATCTTCCTTAACCCCTCTACAATGGATATAACTTTGGGATTAAGGTTTTTGTGTCCTAACCATTGCTCAAAATTTTCAAAGCCAGTGGAAATTTTTTGGACTTGCATAGGAGATAATCTTAAGGACCCATATTCATCATGAGAAGAATGGGAAGAGTTGTTCTCCAGGATAGGATTCATGTTGGTCTCATCAAGATTCCTAGGAAAAATATAAGGATTGGGATCAAAGGAACCCATAAGTCTACGACTTCTCCTAACCGAAATGATATAAGTAGGACTCAAAGTGATAACACTCATGCACAAGGAAATCAAAGAAAATGTAGATCTAATGTAATTAAAAAATTTGAAAGAGATGCAATTCAACTTAACCAAAATATTAATTTTAATGAAAAGTACATCTAAATATCTAATTTAAATATGTAACATAAAGCATGCAAAGTAGACCTAGGTCTAAGTACCAAAATGAGAAGTATGTAGTGCATACACTATAGATCTAAACACAAAATCAGAATTAAACTGTTATAAGTCAGGTTCACCAAAGATGTACATAAGCAAGGGGAAGCAATGTCAAATGTATGTATGAATAAATCACTTCCCTTTTCATGAATTGCACATCTAGGAAGGAAGATGCCCACAATAGGATAGAGAGGTAACTCAAGCATTAATTGGGGACAATGATTCCTTCATTAAAATATGTAATGGATGAATTGAGAATGATAAGATATAGATATGTAAATGATAATATATAATAATGTAAATGATAAGATATAGTAATGTAAAAAAATAAAATGTAAATGATTAACTAGGAAAGTCACTGAAAAACTGGTAAAAATAGACTGTAACAGATAAACAGTGAGCTGAAACCGATGGAAACTAAACTAAACTATGACTGAAATATGAGCTTAGAATGGTAGGAACATGATGGCAATGGCGGTGTGTTCTTGGAACATGATGACAATGACAACTTGTTCCCGATGCTTTTTACTAAAATTTTCGCAAATCGTTCGACTATACTTGTTCTACCAGATTTGATTCAACGACTCTATTACCTATTTTTGCACACATAAAAATGGGGAAAAAGGTTGGATAAAGGGGTTTTCCTTGGTCAAACCCATTTTTAGGAATCAACCTTAGAAATTAAATGAAATTTCATAAATGACTGTAAATAAAAAGGTAAATAATATATTCACCTTGCATAAACCTTCATGGACAGATGTACAAATCGCTCATACCCATGAAGATGCTTGAATGTTTTTGAGATCCAAATATTTGACCCTGGAATGAGATGTAGAATCAAGAACACCCTCACAAATTCATAGATAAATGAACACCACTCCTAGATCTTGAATGTAGATATGCTTGATAACACTTGCAAAGAAGGAGAGTGAAGATGGATGAGAGGATGTATCTTCTTGCTTGATTGAGAATTCCTCTACTTTTCCATCATGGGTGATAAAATTGCATCAATTGGAGAAGATTTATTTTTACTTGAATGATCATGAGGAATTGGAGACTTGGAGATCTTGACCTTGGGTGCTTGCCTTCAAATCTTGAATCCAATTGCTCTTGCTTTCTTGAAAACTTGATAACTTGATAACTTGATCGTCAAAAATGCTTGCATATGATTGTGATATCTAAAATGAGGAGAGATAAAAGTTTCTTATAATTAATCCATCATTTTGGGATTAAAATTTGATCTAGGTAGACCATAGAAGGAAATCCCTAGAGAAAACCCCTACATTTGGCCCCAGGTTAAATTTGGGCCCCAAAACCCAGGGACACGTCACCATTGCCGACATATCCTAGGAATATAATTCCATTGGTGACATGTACCTAGAGAAATAGGCTTAAATTTAAAATGGATCTTGAGGAGAGTGACAAAGAGTGGGAAATAGAGAATCAGCTTGCCAGGATCAAGCATAACGTACATTCAGACCTCAAAATCACCAAAATGGGTCTAATAGGTCCTAATAAAGAAACCAGTCATGGGTGCTGAATTTTTAGGATGGTACAACCACAATGACATGGAAGGTGATGATGATAAGATTGATGATGTGGACAAGCTAAATCTATGACAACAGATACAAAGGGTCAAAATGCAAAGTGTAATTAAAGGCAAGGTCTAGATTGGATCAAAGAGGTGGGTTGTGGTTAAGTTCTTGGAGAAGGAAAAAAAACATTATGCTTACCACTCTATTTAAGCCTTGGATACTTAGGATTTTATGGTTTCCTTCCCATGTGTGTGTTCCTTTGATCCTTTGGATTATGCTCAAAAGGAGGCAATGACTGGTGGGAGCATGAGTATAGGCTTAGATCAAGATTCATTGGCAACTTGTAAAAAAAATCCTAGTCTTTTTCATGTTTCTAGTCCATATTATCTTGAGTAAATACAAAAATCTATCCCTTCACCTATTTCCTCCATGCCAGTATTGTTAGTAATAACAGAGAGGGGGGGGTGAATCAGTGGCCTCAAAAATATTCCAATTAATCAAGCCAAAAAATTAGTACCACAATATTAAGCCTCTAGTTATATTCAGTCCTATAAGATGAATGCCTTCAAATATACTTATCAAATTACTACTACTCAAAATGCTTTGTTAAACCTTATTCTGTATGTTTACCGAATAGTAGTCTTTTAATTTACCAAAAAATAGTAAATTATTTAGAGTATACCGATCAATCTAGATTAGCTATGTATAAAGAAAAACACTAAAGTAATGACTCATAAATACATTGGCACATGGATTTTTAATGTGGAAACCCTGTTAAGGGAAAAACCACTTGAGACCAGTAACCCAAAATTTTCACTCTTCTAAAGTGAGCTCGGTGAAAAGCTAACCCTGTTAAAGGTTACAAAAACACTGTTAGGTGTAACCTTGTTAGAGGATATAAAATATTAGTTTGTCACTTGATATCGGGCATTTCTATGCTACCTTCCTTGTCTAAACTCTTCTAGTTTGTCAAATGGTATCTGGCATCTCATGCTATCTTCATGACCAAACTTTTTGATACTCCTTGGGATGTATCTCAATATAGAATGAATCTTTAAATCATGCTCGGTTAAGAGACTTTCTGAATCATCATTAAACTGAAACAATATGATATATTCACATATACAACTTATACTTGTAGATTTTCAAATCTATTGTAAGCTCATGAAATCAATCTAAACAATATATCTTTTTAATACCTTTGCTCCACTTTTGTTCTACTCGGTGATGCTATGCTCTGTTGCTCGGTGTCCACAGAAATCTTTAGCTCTTTCCTCAGCTTGATTGATCAAGACTGTATGAAGTTGTTCTTCATCAGTTTCTCTCCAACATCCTCTTTTTCATTCAATCCCCTTAATTTGTAATGAATTAAGTTGTCTCTTTATAGACATGATATCACGGTTGTTAGGTTCTTGCTTTTCTTGATCTTGGCGTGATCCGCAATCTTAGCCAATCTGATTTAAAGAAAAAACTCCTATTTTATCTCACAGAGATCTTCTTGACGACTGGACAAAACAACTTTAAATCCTTTACTTATCTTTGGCTTTATCTTTTCAATGAAAATAATGATAACTACCAGTTAAGTCTATATTTAGCTCTTCCAGCTAGATATTTTGTCATTTCTAAACTCAAGTTAACTTTGGTGTTTTAACTCTTTGATAGCTTTGGTAAACACTTCGGTTCTCCTCGGGCTTCTCCGTCAGGGTTGTTTGTCCTTCGGGCTTGTCTATCCGTTAGTTTACACTATGATTTTGGCCGTCAGATATGCTTGTGATTCTACTCATCAGTAATGCTCGTCGGTGTTCTTGCTCGGGCATCACTGTAACTTGAATTTCGATGATCTCTGTCCATTGGGTTCCACTAGTCGTCAGTGTGTGAAGTTACTATACACCTCTCTCTCTAGTTTCCCACAGCTTTCCAAGGGCGGGGGTTAGTAGCAAAGGTTCAAAAGTGAATGCAAATCAAGTACGCAATAACTACTAAACGAATAACAGAAACATGAGCAATAAAATGTACAAGCAAGAGAAAGGAAGACAAATGAATGCAAACCCCATGATGCTTGAAGCTTCTGTTATTTCTCTCTACTCCTTCTGAAATGTTGTTCTTGATGCTCAGTATTGGCGGGGCAATGTCTATGACTTGAGAAGCGTTGAGAATTTGATAATTGAAATGTGTGTGTGATCGCAAGATGGCTTGAATGCTAGAACCAAACTGACATAGTAATGGCGCACGAGAGCTTGAAATCCTGGATCCTTCAA
>MU228123.1:1340162-1355418 GCA_018584345.1 Thuja plicata | reverse complement strand
TTAATTAAATAAAATTAATTATTTAATTAATTTTGGAAATTGGATTAGATGATTTGAGGAATGAATTTAGAAGAAAATAGATGATTAATTAATGATTAAAAAACCATTAATTAATAGATGAAAATTAATGTTTTTGATGCAAAGTCGCAAGCCTGTCCATTTTAGGGTGTCTACAGTTACATAGTGAATACTTGTCTTTTATGCATTAATGAAAGTATAATCTTTATCTCTTTGATTCTCTGAAGTCTTTGACACTTTGATTATAACTGATTAGATTATATCAAGTTGACATCAATGACAATACAATCCATTAATTGATTTAATGTCTTGCATTATCTTTCTACATTTCGGTGATCAAATTAACATCTTCAAACATTCAATCAGTTACATGTCATCAATCTCTCCCTTTGGCATTGATGGCAACATACTACATTATCATACTCTACTATTACTAATACAATATGAAATATAACAGTTTCATCAATATTTTCTATTGTAACTATTATGAATGTCTGGCTTTTGGTAAGCTCAAAATATCTTTGATTTGTTCCTTGCAGAGTGGCCTCTTCAATCTTTCATCCCTTCACTGGATAGATGTAGCATCTTCTGTCTCTGTTCTGATATGTGCTCTGCCTTGACTGATCCTCTTCTTGATAATCTCTTTTTCCCTTGACAACAATTTCTCTCTTTGTATGAAATCTCTCCCTTTGTTATTTCTCTCCCTTTGTTATTTATTTCCCTTAGATGGATATTTCATATGTAATCAATCTCTCTCCCTTTGAATATTGATTAACTCTTCCTTCTTATTCTCGGGAACTTCACTTCATGGATAATGATATAATATTTTTTGATCAATGAGATAATCTCTCCTTTATGATAATGAGTCTCCTCCCTTATGATAATGAGATAATCTGTCCCTTTGACAACAATGCCAAAAAAATTTCTTTTATCATCTTTCATCCTGTTATATAATATATTCCTTGAATTTACCTATCCATCAACAAAATAATGTCTCTGGTATTCAGTGCATACTTGTACCTTACTATGTACATATGTATCTATTTCTGTTCATCTCGGTGTTTGCATCAATATGAATGATCTTCAAATTATGTGTAGGCTGATGCATCCTCCTAGTCAGCTTATTGACCGATAGACAAGGGTTGGACCCCTAGTCTCTGTCTCAAGTACTCAAATGTATCTTTCGGTAATGGCTTGGTAAATATATCAACTAATTGTTCCTTTGATTGAACATATTCCAGTATCACTTCCTATGCTTGCACTTGTTCTCTTAGATAGTGATACTTGATAACAATATGCTTAGTCTTAGCATGCATGACTGGATTCTTAGAAATGTTAATTGCACTGGTATTATTACAATAGATAATTACTGGTTCAAGAATCTTCATATTCATACCTTCCAGCAACTATTTGATCCATGCAATATTGGAGAAATTTGTAGCAGCAACCACAAACTCTTCTTCTGCAGTAGACTGAGAGATGCATCCTTGCTTTTTGTTGATTCATGTGACAAGTTTGTCACCCATGAAGAATGCTCCTCCAGTTGTGCTCTTTCGGTCATCAATGTTTCCAGCCCAATCAACATCTGTATAGACTTTTAGCTCAAATTTTCCTTCTCTTTTGTACCATAAGCCATAGTCCTTGGTGTTCTTCAGATATCTCAGAATTCTCTTGACAACAGTCATATGTGATTCTTTGGGATTAGCAGAGAATCTTACAACTATTCCAACTGCATGTGCTATATCTGGTCTGGTATGAACAACATACATTAGTTTCCCAATCATTGATCTATACAAGGTTTGATTTACCTCATTTGATTTTTCTTCTTTTGTCGGCTTACATCTGGTAGCCATAGGGGTTCCAAATGGTTTGGAATTTTCCATCTTGAATATCTTCAACACTTCCTTGATGTATTTGGACTGAGTGATATATATGCCTGCATCTTGTTGAAGAATATATAGACCAAGAAAGAATTTGATCTCCCCAATCATAGACATTTCAAATTCTTTGCTCATTTCCTTAGCAAAGGATTTGCATAACAATTCATTTCCCCCAAAAATGATATCATCAACAAAAATTTCAGCAATCAGAATATTACCATCGGTATCTTCTTTAAGTATAGATTGCTATTTTCACTTGTTCTTACAAATTTAATGCTAATGAGATAAGAGTGAAACCTTTCATACTAGGCTCTAGGTACTTGTTTCAATCCATACAAGGCTTTATGTAGTCTACATACCATGTTTCTCTTGTTTGGATCAACAAACCCTTCTGGTTGTTCAATGTATACCTCTTCTTCCAGTATTCCATTTAGGAATGCAGATTTGACATCCATCTGGTATACCTTGAATCCTTTGAATGCAGCATAAGCAAGTAAGATTCTATTTCCTTCTAGTCTAGCAACAGGTGCAAAGGTTTCTCCATAATCAATACCTTCTTCTTGTACATATCCCTTGCATACTAACCTTGCTTTGTTTCTTGTAACTTCTCCATTCTCATTCAGCTTGTTTGTGAATATCCATTTGGTACCGATGACATTTTTATCATCTAGTCTTGGTACTAGTGTCCATGTACTGTTCTTCTCAATCTGTTCTATTTCTTCATTCATAGCACTAACTCATTCTTCATTCTCAAGTGCAATATTAAAATATTTAGGCTCAAAATACAAAGTAAACATCTAGTGTTTAGTGACTTACTTCTTGTTCTCATTCCATCATTCTTGTCTCCTATGATTTGATTATATGGATGATGTCTTCTAACATACTTGGCATGTTTCAGTTTAGATCTATGTTCATCATTCTGATCTTCTTCTTGACCTTCGTCCTAATCTCCATCACTCAGAACATCATCTTGAGGATTTTTTGTGATTTTTGGTAATTTCAGCCTGATGCTCGAGTGCAATGTTCTGTTGCTCAAGAGTGATATGCTGCTGCTCGGGTAGAGTGTTAGGTTTTGTATAAACAAACCTGTTGTAGTCCTCTAGTTCTTTTCTGCTTTCCTTATCATTCTTTTCTGCAAATTCATCTATTTTCACATTTGCACTTTCAATGATTTTGTTAGATGACTTGTTAAGACATTTATAAGCCTTGCTTTTGGTTGAATACACTAGAAAGATACCTTCTTCACTTTTGGATTCAAGTTTTCCATTTCTATTATCCTTCAAAATATAACATTGACTACTAAAGATTCTGAAGTAACTTACATTGGGTGTATGACCATATCAAAGTTCATAGGGTGTCTTCTTTGTGTCCTTCTTCAATTGTACTCTATTTAATGTGTAGACAATAGTACTGACAGCTTCCCTCCAAAAATTTTGAGTGATGCTCTTCTCAATCATCAATGTTCTTGCACAGTCAACAATTGATCTATTTCTCCTTTCAGCAATTCCATTTTTCTATGGTGTTCTCAGTGCATAAACCTGTATTTTAATTCCATGCTCATTGCAATAGTTAGTGAATTCATCTAAAGTAAATTCCCCTCCTCTATCTGACCTTAAGAATTTCAATTTCTTTTCACTTTGTTTTTCTACCATAGCTTTATACCATTTAAACATCTTGAATGCTTCTGATTTATCTTTTAAGAACATGACTATCATCATTCTAGAATAATCATCAACAAAGAGAATAAAATACCTATCTCCATAGTAGCTCTTTGTCCTCATGGGTCCACATAGATCTGTATGGACTAATTCTAGAATTGCATTAGATGTATGGGTTTTACTCTTGAAAATGGACTTTATCATCTTACTTTTTTGACAATTCTTGCACATGATATGCTTGGGCTTAGTCATGCTCAGTAAGCCTCTAAAATTCTTTTTGTTGCTTATTTTTATCATGTTGTCAAAATTCGCATGACATAATCTTTTGTGCCACAACCATATGTCTTCATTTCTAGTCATTAAACAAGTGGTGTTAGTGTCATCAAGATAGAAAAGGTTACATTTTGTCTGCTCACCGGTTCCAATCAACCTTCCTGATTCATTGAAGATCTTTGCCTTCTTATTTTAAAATGTCACTCAGTGACTTGTATTATTCAGTTGTGAAACACTTAATAGATCATAATTTAGTCCTTTTACCCAGTAAGCATTCTCACATTTAATCAGGTTATTCCACATTATAGTTCCTTTACCTTCAACTGGACAGGGTGTATCATTTCCCATTCTTACTGAACCACCATTATAGTATTCAAAAGTCTCAAAATTTTGTTTTTCATTGGTCATATGGTGAGTACAACCACTATCTATGATCCAGACATCATTCTTACTAACTTTAGATATGAGTGTAGTTTCTACATACCTTTCTTCTTCTTCATTTGAATCATCCTTCATGGCTACAAATACCATCTCAATGTCTTCTTCTGATTTGGTGTCAATGTCATCAGCTCTGTTCTCAGCTAGGTAACAAGATTTCTTCCCTTTGTCCTTGTAGTCTCAGGTATCTCTTTTGTCAGATTGTCAGTTTCTTCGGTAATCTCTGTTATCACCTCTTTCAAACTTCTTCTCATATGATCTGGCATTACCTCTATCATCTTTTCTTCTATTTACACATCTTGCAGCAAAGTGTCCAACCTCTTTACAATTGAAACATACAAGTGGTAATTTACCTTTGTATCTACCTTTACCTCTCTGCAATCTTCTTGTCATTACTGCTTCAATCTCATCAAGTCCTTGATCCTCATTATCACTTTCACTATCATTTCTAATATCATGTCTATGACTTGAATTACTTATCTTTAAAGAAGATTTGAATGCATATTCTATAGATGGTAAGACACTATTATCAAAGTTATTCATCTCAAATGAAATCAGTCTACCAATCAGACTATCTAGAGTAATTGTATTGTTTGCAACTGCTCTCATTTCTTGAATAGAAGAAAATCTAATAACATATATAAGCAGTGAGGTTCTTAAGATTTTACTTACCACTTTCTCCTCTTCAAGTACTCCTCCAACTCCTTGAATAGCATTGAATACCTCTTTGATTATGCACATATACTGAGTGATATTGTCTCCTTCTTTCATCCTTAGGTCATCAAACCTCCCTCTTAGGCTTTCTTCCTTGGCTCTTAGTACATTTGCATCTCCTCCATGTACCAGCTTCAACTTATCCCACATTTTCTTTGTAGAGGTGCAAGTTTTGTCATCTTCAAACTCAGCATCAGAGAGTGATGAGACAAGTTCTATCATCATGCAATTATGCTCATGCTTTACTCTTAATTTCTCAAGAGTGTGAGGTCCTGTAGGCAACACATATTTAGTATCAAGGTATTGAGTAACATCATTTCCAATTCCTGATAGGTGGAGTCTTATTCTGCTTTTCCATGATGCAAAGTTGTCTTTATTCAACTTGGGCACATATCATCTATTCATCTTGTGATCTTTTTCTTGAGTTGTTAAACTCCCTTTCTAAGCACACAAGCTCTGATACCAATTGTTATTAATAACTAAGAGGGGGGGGTGAGGGGGGTGATTTAGTGGCCTGAAAAATATTCCAATTAATCAACCCAAAAACTTAGTACCACAATATTAAGCCTCTAGTTATCTTCGGTCCTATAAGATGAATGGCTTCAAATATACTTATCAAATTACTACTGCTTGGAATGCTTTGTTAAACCTTATTCTATATGTTTACCGAATAACAGTCTGTTAATTTACCGAAAAATAGTAAATTACTTAGAGTATACCGATCAATCCAAATTAGCTATGTGTAATGCAAAATACTAAAGTAATGACTCATAAACACATTGACATATGGATTTTTAATGTGGAAACTATATTAATGGAAAAAGCACCTGGGACCAGTAACCCAAAATTTTCACTCTTCTGAAGTGAGATCCGTGAAGAGCCAACCCTATTAAAGGTTACAAACACACTGTTAGGTGTGACCTTGTTAGAGGATTTAAAATATTAGTTTGTCACTTGATATTGGGCATTTCTATGCTACCTTCCTTGTCCAAACTCTTCTGGTTTGTCAAATGGTATCTGGCATCTCATGCTATCTTCATGGCCAAAATTTTTGATACTCCTAGGATGTATCTCAATATAGAAAGGATCTTTAAATCCTTCTCGGTTAAGAGACTTTCTGAATCATCATTAAACTGAAGCAGTATGATCTGTTCACATATACAACTTATACTTGCAGATTTTTAGATCTATTGTAAGCTCATGAAATCAATATGATCAATATATCTTTTTAATAACTTTACTCCACTTTTGTTCTGCTCGGTGATGCTATGCTCTGTTGCTCGGTGTCCACACAAATCTTTAGCTCTTTCCTCATCTTGATTGATCAGGACTGTATGAATTTTTTCTTCATTAGTTTCTCTCCAGCATCCTCTTTTTCATTCAATCCCCTTAATTCGTAATGAATTAAGTTGTCTCTTTATAGACATAATATCACTGTTGTTAGGTTCTTGATTTTCTTGATCTTGGCGTGATTCACAATCTTAGCCAATCTAATTTAAAGAAAAAACTCTTGTTTTATCTTGCAGAGATCTTCTTGTCAACTGGACAAAATAGCTTTAAATCCTTTACTTATCTCTGGCTTTATCTTATCGATGAAAACAATGATAACTACCAGTTAAGTCTATATTTAGCTCTTCTAGCTAGATATTTTGTCATTTTTTAACTCAAGTTAACTTCGGTGTTTTAACTCTTTGATAGATTCGGTCAACACTCTAGTTCTCCTTGGGCTTCTCCGTTGGGGTTTTCTATCCTTCGGGCTTGTCTGTCCATTGGTTTACACTATGATTTTGGCCGTTGCATATGCTTATGATTCTGCTTGTCGGTAATGCTCGTTGATGTTCTTGCTCGGGCATCACTGTAACTTGACTTTCAGTGATCTTTGTCCGTCGGGTTCCACTAGCTGTCGGTGTTTGAAGTTACATAGTGAATGCTTGTCTTTTATGCATTAATGAAAGTATAATCTTTATCTCTCTGATTCTCTGAAGTCTTTGACACTTTGATTATAACCGATTAGATTATATCAAGTTGACATCAATGACAATACAATCCATTAACTGATTTAATGTCTTGCATTATCTTTCTAAATTTCGGTCATCAACTTAACATCTTCAAACATTCAACCAGTTACATGTCATCAAGTATCTGATTCATTGGCTTCTCCCATTTCAAAGAATATTCACCATAATATTAAAATCTACCTTCTCTGTCAAAGAGTGAAGGTGACCTTTTCTTATGAATTTGCAAAGTTTTTTAATTCTCGATGATCGTATTAATGTGAGTACTATTGATAGTGGGGAATGTCCTTTGATTCTGAGATTTTTGAGCAGACTTCTACCTTTATATGTAATTTTGGATTGGGTTATAGCTTCTTGGAGTAATCTGTCTACTCCCTTGATTGAATCCTTGGATTTTTTTTTCTTCTCACCTTCCATTCAATGTAAAATTTCCTTTTTTTGTGGTCTAGAATGGTCCTTGGTATTTTGGGTCATCAAGTCTCTTTCTTTCTTTCTCCATGGACTCCCTTTTTTTTTATCTAGCTACTACCATGATTACTAAGGTTCCTATTTGGATTGGGCTTTATAATCTACCCTTGTTTATGTGGAATTTTAAACTCGTCAATTTGTTTATCAATCAAGTGGGAGACTTTTCTAATCTTGATTAAGAAGAGGTGGCTATTGCTTGAAGGTATGTCGGGGTTTATGTTGTGGTGAACTTATCCAAACCTCTATTTAATTATATCCAAATCTAATATTCTTTTGGTTCTTGGATTCAAATTTTAAACTATGAAGGAGTTTACAACAATAATCTGAGACACAAATAGAGGCTTGCATACTCCAAAGAGAGAGTGGAAGTAGGAAGGTTAGCCTAAAAAAGTGGGTCGAGAAGGCTGACTCATTAATTGAGAATTTCATTGGGAAAAACCTTGGCAAATTTATGGAGCCTCAACCTATTATGAATCTTGATCTTGTTCAACCTTCAGATTCTTCTCTTTTGAAGCACTCTTTGTAGTGTCTCCAATAATGCATGATAATATTTATGATATGCCATCAGAGGTGGAAGATGATGATTTTGAATATGAAGGCACTTATCCTTTCATGGATGATCTAGATGATTTGATTCCATTTTTTTTTTTAAATAATGACTTTGTGGTGGCTCTCACCAAGAAATTTGGGATATCTCAAATGCTGAGCAACAAACCAAAACCAGACTGTAGGCCTAAGAAGAAGAAATGTAGGAAATCTAAGGTTAAAAAACTTTGTATTGAAGGCAAGAAAGTAGTGGAGGAGGGTTCTTAGTAGACTATGGGTGCTCTTCTATTAAGAGAAAAGTTTAATTTATCTTTGGTATGTTGATTGACTTTTGACTTGGGTTCTTTCATTTTCTTCTAGTGGTCTCTTTTGGATTCTTCTCTCTCCTTTGGACCTTTACTTCTTTGACACCTTTAATCTTATATGCTTCTTGCATGGCAGACTTGTTGTAACTTATTTATTTTATGTTTAATATATGCCACCACAAGCTTGGCTATGGCTTACTGAGAAAAAAAAGGGGCAACTATTATGTTATATGTTTTTATGTGGCTTGTTGGAATTCAAATTCAAAATTTGAGGCAAGTACTATTTTTTTTAAAATTCTGTTAATTGAGTGATCACAATAATCACACAAAAGTTCAAGATGTGTGGAGTATCTAAAGAATCATATGTGTGCACTTTATCCTTTGATATAATGTAATAATTTTTTTTCTATGTCACATATAAGGACTCTAGAAAATCAACAAGAAATAATAAATCTCAAAATAAGAGTAGGTCCACTCCACTAATCTTGCAAATTGCAAAGAGGTTGTAAGGTAAAACCAAATCAATGATCGATTAATAAGGAAATCAATGATATTAGTTGCCTCATAAACCAACAGGATGTTGCCAAATGGGCAATCATTGATCATACCAAAAAATCAATGATATTTGAGAGATCTCAGAAATATTAAAGATTGTTTGTTGGATCCACTTCACTTTTATATAATTTTAGTAATAAATAATATTCTCATATGTTGCTTGATAAGGACAACACAAATTCTAATGATACATAATCACTTCAAATGTGGTCATGAAACTTTTCCATTTAATGCCACATCCATAAGAAGACAAGTGATGACCTACTTAGTCTCTTAAGTCTTGGCATTTTCCACTTTGTGTCTATTAGAGAGAACAAATGGCCAAAAATTGAAGTATGGTATAAACAAATAAGTTTTGACATTATATATATATATATATATATATATATATATATATATATATACACACACACACACACACACACACACACACACACACACACACACACACACACATTTCTATCATTTTTTACTTTTTATTTTTCATTGAGAGAAATTATTATATATTATATAAATTTTACCATAAATTTAAAAAATTTATAATTTATAATTATATTATAAAATTTAATTTTTATTGTATAGATATTTTGATTAAATAATTTATTCATTATTAACTTTAAATTAATTCTTACAATAATTTAAATATGTATTATTTTATAATAATTTCTCTTAGTGTATGTATGAAACTTCTTTTTTCATCATTGAAGTAATATCATCTAAGTGAAATGCATTTTAAGAAAAAAATTCTAACAACATTAATTTTTTCAATGTCTTGAAAGGAGGTCATTATTTTCTCATTATGGATTTACATTCATTATAAAATAAAAAATGGTATTAAAAATAAACATATTATAGTTTTTGGAAAGCTAGTACTTAGAGCTAAATTCTTACAGAATGACAAATCCAAATGACATCATTTGATCCCCAAAAGGTGAATCAATTATTTTTTTTTTTTATGAATAGAGGCCTTTACTATTAATATAAATATTAAAGTACAAAATTCACAAAAAAAGGGCTGGGGGAAAAAATTTCACCTTGCAAGTTCACACGGCACCTAGGCTGGAAACAAACAACTATTCATCAAAAAACATATAAAACCAGCCTCTTAGGCTGCGAGAGCAGTAGCAGAAGAAGGGGGAGGATCTCTGTCATCCGATTTACCCCAGACAGTGGGCGCAGGAGCTTGATCAGGGATGGCCCAGCCATCTTCAGGATATTCTTTTTCAACTTCCCCTTCCTCCCGCCTGGGCAAGATAGCCAGCACCAGGCGAGGGAATTTTCCCTAATTATCAGGAGTCGAGGCCGAAGGCCGAGCAACAACAGTAGAAGCAAGCACATGAGGCCACCCAGAACCTGCATCCCTCCGAGGAGGCAGGGAGGGGGAGCGGTGATGCCATTGCCATGGGGTCCTGGAGTGTCTATTAGAGGAACTCTGGCTACGACGTCGCCCCCTGGGCGGCGTACGATCAACTGCGAGAGAATCAGGAGGCACTCGGGCAACAGTGCAAGGGGCATTGCCCCAGTGCTAGAGCAACTCCTGTAAGTGGGCAACCTCTAAGGCCACTTTGTCAGCTTGCACCTGAATCTGCATCATGACATTATTACAAATACATGCTTTATCAAAAAGAGAAACATGAATATCCTGAGAACTGTGAGAAAAAAGAACAACATTTCTATCTTTCCACAAAGTAAATAAAATTTCCAACCAAAAGGAATGCCAAATCTGGGTGAACTGGGAAGGCATTCTGGGAGAGTCACCAAGGAGAATCATGTGCCAAGAAAAGGGTTCTGGCCTGAAAGGAGGAAAAAAGTCATGAATCCAATTCCAGTAATTTTGAGCACGACAAAAAAACTAGAAAATATGCATGAGAGTCTCTGAGTGACCACAAAAAGGGCATTTGGGGTCAGGAACAACCATATGTCTGAGCCGAGCTCCCAACGGCAAGCCTTGGTATAAAAAACACTAGGAAAAATGAGCAATTTTAGGCTCTGTAACAGCATCCCAAATGATACAAAATCTCCACCCCCAGCTCTTCTGTGAAGAGGAAAGATGCCAGCGGTGATTGAGCGAATCAATCATGGGCAAATGAGGCATAAGCCAAGAATACCCAAGTTTCGGCTTGTAACTAGTGAATGGAGTGGCAAGATACCACTTCCAGTCTTTCCACCATGGTCTGACGGACTGAATTCCCAACTTGTGCAAGAGGTGAGGCGGAATGGCAGAAATCAGCAAGTCAAAAGTCGGACGATCTGGGCGGATGAGCCGAAACTAAACTCGGAGATCATCCTAGGATCGAAGACTCATGGTGCTTCTGGAAAAGACATCTTTAGGGGTCTGAATTCCATGCTTGTGGAATCGAAGAGCACTAATTCCTTGCATTCTGGCAAGAGGAATCCCTTGCTGGGCAAAAAGAGGAGACCACCAAATATTCTGCTGGTTGAAAGAAAGACCATCACGAAAACCATTTCCAGTCCATCGAAGCCAAGGCTTGATAGACTCCCAGGCTCTCCATATACTTTTGGCAACAAAAGTGCCCTGGATCTGAACAGGCTCCCTCATAACTAGAAGGGTTTGAAAGCCAATCCCCTTCCAAGCAGGCTTGTGGAGAGGAAATCCTGAGGAAATGCAGTGCCGAAGTAGAATTTTCTAGGATTCATCACCAGAGAGGCAACGCACAACCCACTTGGCACAAAGAGCATGTCCTTGCTTCTGGGTATCAATTAAACCAAGTCTGCCAAAGGACTTAGGAAGGAAACAAAAGTCCTAGGTGACTCTATGAAATCCCTGATGATCAATACTAGAGGCCCAAAGAAAATCCCGGAGAAGTTTCTCGAGCCGTTTGTAAGAGGCTTTGGAAGGGGCCCAACAAGAAGAGTAATAAACATGTGTAGTGGCCAGAACTTTGGAACAAATCTGGAATTTTCCTGCAAGGGAAAGCGGCTTTGTGATCCAGTAAGTAAGCTTTTTTTCAATCTTAGAAAGCACTGCATTCCATAGATCAGTAGGATTGCCTTGAAAAGTAAAGGGAATACCCAGAAACTGGAATATCTCCCCATGCTGAATTTTTGTCCAACCAAATTGTGAAAGCCAGGGAGGCTCAGGAAGAGCTGACTGTCTGTAACAGAGGGTTTTGTGCCATTGAATGGCAGAGCCAGAGGCTAGGCAGAAAGTGTCTAAACACTGCAAGGCTGCCTTGATATTCTCTTCATCCTCTGCCAAGGTGAGGAAGGAATCATCAGCAAAATGGCCATTGACCAGCTGTTGAGAAGAATTCGGCAAGGAGATTCCCCTAAAAATTCCCATAGAAATGGAATGAGAAAGCAAATATCCAAACCCTTCGGCCGCTAACACATAAAGGGCAGGAGCTAGAGGGCAGCCCTGGCGAATGGAACAAAAAAGGCCAAAGTTGGAAGACTGTTGGCCATTGATGGTAATGCAGGCGAAGGCATCATTGAAGAGCATCTGCACAGATTGAAGAAATCTTGGGCCGAAACCCATAGCGTGAAGCATAGCAAGGATAAAATGTCATTCAATACGATCATAAGCTTTAGAAAAATCAATTTTGAGAAAAAGGGCTCTCTGGTTAGACTTTCGAGCCCACTCCATTCCTTCCCAAACAACAATGATGTTGTCAAGAATAAATCTTGATTTAATAAACCCTGTTTGTTCAGGTTGAACAATTTGCGGAAGCATGTGTCAGATCTAAAGAGCCAGAGCTTTCGTAATGATCTTATAAGAGACATTGAGCAAAGTGATGGGCCGCCAGTTGCAAATATCTTCAGGGTCCCCAGACTTGGGAATGAACTTGATATTCCCCTGATTGATGATGTCCCCAAGAGATTGGGTATGAAAGGCCTCCAGGTAAACTTGGTGAAGATCTAGGCCGATGACATCCCATAGGGTTTTGTAGAACTCACAGGGAAAGCCATCACTACCAAGGGCTTTGTCATCAGCCATGGTTAACACAGCTTCTCGAAGATCCTGCAGGGATAGCAGTTGGTCACAAAAGACCTGCTGAGTAGGGGAGAGACACTGAGGAACCACTGCGATGCAATCCTTGAGAGCCTTTTCGTTGGAAAGGGAAAAACCCTGAGTAGCAAAGACTTGTTCATAATGGCGAACAAAGGCTTGCAAAACACCAGGAAGCTCCATGAAAAGAGGAGAACCTTCACAGATTCTGGCTATGCCCGTACTAGTATGTCGAGGATGAAGGGCAGTAAAAAACTCTTTAGAGACTTGATCTCCAACCTTTAACCAGTGTAGCCTGGCTTTGATCTAGGCTCCTCTGACAACATGGTTGTCGGCCACTTGCTTCTGATGACGTAACTTAGCAAGATTGAATTGAAACTCTTGATTGAAGGGGTCCTGAGCTAGGGCTTCGGTGGCAATACGCAAGGCTTTGGTGTTGGCATCATAAGCTCTATGACGATAGTTGGCCAATTGCCAGCCATAGATGCATAAAAAGTGAGCCATATGCCTGAGGGCATCATTCCACCATTTAATCCAACCTGTCAAGCATGTGGGTCTAGACTCCAGGTTCCAAACCCAGTGAATGTGGGCCACAGTGGCAGGATGCTGAAGGACAAAAGTATTAAAGTAGAATTGCGTGGTGGGAGGCCTAGCCTTAGCTGTCTGCCAAATAATATTAAATTGGATGGGATAGTGGTCTGACAAGGTCACATCAACAAGAGGAAGGACAAGTAAGGCTTGCTTATCAGAGAAGGAAAAAAAAGATTGAGCCGAGATCATGGCACGATCAAGCCTTTTATGAATTCTGTCAGCAGAAGCCCTGTAATTAGACCAAGTGTTCCAGACCCCAACAGAACGGCGCCGGCCCACATTGGGATCAAAAAGCCCTAATTTATTGCGCATGTAGTACCAGGCTTCTCTCTCACCAGCTGACCATCGAAATGGCAGAAAACCATCCTTGTCAGCCGCCATTTCCACCATATTGAAATCCCCACAAACAAGCCAAGTAGCAGGTGGCAGAGAATCCGCAAGCCACCTCCAAAGGTGAGATCTTTCAACAACATCATTGGGAGAACAAACATTAACTATGCCAAAGGAATGATTCTCAATAATGAAAGTGGCCAAAACCACTCATTGCATGGGATCTAAACCATGACTAACTAGCAGAGAATGCCAACGAGGAGAGTGGAGAGTAACAACTCCGCCTCGACCAGCCTCATGCTGAGAACAGAGAGTAAGGCTCTTAGGCCAAATAACTTTACAAGCAGCATCAAGCATGAAACTAAAAATCTTAACTTCCTGGAGGCATAAAACATCCAGGTGACAAAACCACTTACGAAAATCCCTGAGAAAATATTTTCTGTGGAGGTCTGTCAACCCCCGAACATTCCAAGAGACGTAATTCATGGAATAACAGTGTTTTCCATTCCATCCTCGTCCCCAAGGGAGACAAAACTATTAGAAAAATACCCTGGGACAAAATTAGACCCAGGAAAATCTAGAGAAATATTATGCCGCTTGTCCTGCATGCCAGTGTGCAATGCCTCAGCACACCCAGAAGGGCTACGAGAGCGGCAAAAGGAACTGGAGGGAACAATTTTGGCAGCTGTAGAAGGCAAGCTGACTACAGGAACAGAAACATGGGTGATGGAAACATTTTTTCCCTGCTCAACAGGGTTTGAAACTTCGATAACAGGGGTTTCCAAAAAAACTGTGTTATCCGCGGGTGGCGGATGGGAGGCGGGAGCTGAAACAGGCTGCTTGGGGAGCTTGTTACGGCGACCGACAGTGACCCATTCATCTTTTTTGCCATCTTCTTTCTTTCCAGCTTCTTTTTTTCCAGCCTCAACCAGTTGAGTAATAGTATCCTTGGGAGTAGGCTTGGAACAAGGCACTACCAGAGGGCAGTCCTTAATCTTATGCTCCGCTGATTGACAACGGAAGTAAGTATTAGGAAGATTAAGATAGAGCACCTTCTGGGTGAAGGTGGTATCACCAACCTGAATCTCTATGGACTCTTTAAGGTCCCTAGAAAGGTCAACCTTAACACAGAGCCTCTTGTGAGGGCACGAATTAAGAAAATGATCATGCTCGAGACATATAACCCTACCAAGCTTTTGCGCTATGGCTTGCATGAAAGGCCAACAAGGTAAGGGGAGGCCAGGGAAATCGACCCACACTGGGACCTTGAGCTTCTTGTCATTAGAGACAGAGAAGTCTCAAGACCAGTGTTGGAAAATTAACAGCGAGGTCCTGATATTCCAGGGACCTTTGGCAAAGATAGTCTCTACATGGGAGGGGTTAGAAAAGCGAAAAAGGAAAAAGCCTTTAGTAAGGCTCTGAATGCCTTCCAGGCGGATTCCATGAGGAGTCCAGTTCTTCGCAACCCAGTCCTTGAGAACATGTTCAGGGGGGT
>MU228123.1:1322963-1336846 GCA_018584345.1 Thuja plicata | reverse complement strand
GGATTGCAATGCAGTCGCTATCAATGGAAAATTTCTTTCGCCCGCGCAGAGATGCAAAAACCCCGACACCGCTATTGAACAATGACAACGTTTTCTCTTTTTTTTTTGCCTTATATCCCGTTAACGTCGCAATTGCAACGTTGTCGGGTTATAATTGAAAAAAAAAAGCCAAAAACACTTAACATTTGGCCCCCGTCGCAAATTGTTGTCGCAATTTCACCCGAAATGTATTAGTGTATGTAGTCCATATTATCTCAAGCAAATACAAAAGGCTATCCCTTCCCCTATTTCCTCCATGCATGTATATGATTCGCTCGCTTCTCCCATTTCAAAGCCTATTCACCATAATATTGAATCTACCTTCTCTGTCAAAGAGTGAAGGTGGCCTTTTCTGATGAATTTGAAGAGTTTTTTTTAATTCCCGGTGATCGTATTAATGTGATTACTATTGATAGTGGGGAATGTCCTTTGATTCTGAGATTTTTGAGTAGACTTCCATCTTTATATGTAATTCTAGAGTGGGTTATAGCTTCTTGGAGTAATCTGTCCACTCCCTTGATTGAATCCTTAGATTTTGATTTTTTTTTGCTCACCTTCTATTCAATGTAAAATTGCTTTTGTGTGGTCTAGAATGGTCCTTGGTTTTTTGGGTCATCAAGCCTCTTTTTTCTTTCTTTCTCCATGGACTCCCTTTTTTTATCCAGCTACTACCATGATTACTAAGGTTCCTATTTGGATTAGACTTTTATAATCTACTCTTGTTTATGTGGAATTTTAAACTCATCAATTTGTTTATCAATCAAGTGGGAGACTTTTCTAAGCTTAATTAATAAGAGGTGGCTATTGATTGAAGGTATGTCAGGGTTTGTGTTGTGGTGGACTAATCCAAGCCTCTATTTGATTATATCCATATACAATCTTCTTTTGGTTCTTGGATTCAAATTTTAAACTATGAAGGATTTCACAATAATAATTTGGGACACAAATAAAGGCTTGCACACTCCAAAGAGAGAATGGAAGTAGGAAGTTAGCCTTAAAAAGTGGGCCAAGAAGGTTGGCTTCTTAATGGATAATTTCATGGGCAAAACCTTGGTAAGTTTATGGAGCCTCAACCTATTATGGATCTTGATCTCGTTCAACCTTCAAATTCTTTTGTTTTGAAGCACTCTTTGCAGTGTCTCTAATAATGCATGATAATATTTATGATATGTCATTAGAGGTGGAGGATGATGATTTCGAATATGAAGGCACTTATCCTTTCATGGAGGATCTAGATGATTTGATTCCATTTTTTTTATAAATAATGACTTTTTGGTGGGCCGGTGGCTCTCACCTAGAAATTTAGGATATCTCAAACGCTGAGCAACAAACCAAAACCAGACTATAGGTCTAAGAAGAAGAAATGTAGAAAGTCTAAGGTTAAAAAATTTGTATTGAAGGCAAGAAAGTAGTGGAGGGTTCTTAGTGGACTATGGATGATCTCCTATCAAGAGAAAAGTTTAATTTTAGCTTTGGTATGTTGATTGACTTTTGACTTGGGCTCTTTCATTTTCTTCTAGTGGTCTCTTTAGGATTCTTCTCTCTCTTATGGACCTTTACTTCTCTTTGTCACCTTTAATCTTCTATGCTTCTTGCATGGCAGACTTGTTGTAACTTATTTCTTTTATGTTTAATACATGCCACCATAGCCTTGGTTATGGCTTACTGAGCAATAAAAATGGCAACTATTATGTTATATATTTTATGTGGCTTGTTGGAATTCAAATTCTAAATTTGAGGCAAGCACTATTTTTTAAAAAACTTCTGTTAATTGAGTGATCGCGATAATCGCACAAAAGTTTGAGGATGTGTGGAGTATCTAAAGAATCAAATGTGTGCACTTTATGCTTTGATATAATGTAACATTTTTTTTTTCTATGTCACATATAAGGATTCTAGCAAATCAACTATAAATAATAAATCTCAAAATAAGAGTAGGTCCACTCCACTAATCTTGCAAATTGCAAAGAGGTTGTAAGGTAAATCCAAATCAATGATAGATCAATAAGGAAATTAATGATATTAGTTGCCTCAGAAACCAATAGGATGTTGCCAAATGAGTAATCATTGATCATACTAAAAAATCAATGATATTTGAGAGATCTCAGAAAAATTAGAGATTGTTTGTTGGATCCACTTCACTTTTATATAATTTTAGTAATAAACAATATTCTCATATGTTGGATGATAAGGACAACACAAATTATAATGATACATAATCACTTCAAATGTGGTCATGAAACTTTTCCATTTAATGCCACATCCATAAGAAGACAAGTGATGACCTACTTAATCTCTTAAGTCTTGGCATTTTTCACTTTGTGTGTATTAGAAAGAACAAATGGCCAAAACTTTAAGTATGGTATAGACAAATAGTTTATATATATATATATATATATATAAACTTATTTAGAAAATCAATTCTATCATTTTTTACTTTTTATTTTTCATTGAGAGAAATTATTATATATTAAATAAATTTCACCATAAATATAAAAAATTCATAATTTTTAATTATATTATGAAATTAAATTTTTATTATATAGATATTTTGATTAAATAATTTATTCATTATTAAATTTAAATTAATTCTTACAATTTAATTTAAATATATATTATTCTATAATACATTTCTCTTAGTGTATGTATAAAACTTCTTTTTTCATTATTGAAGTAATATCATCTAAGTGAAATGCATTTTAAGAAAAAAATCTAACAACATTAATTTTCTCAATACCTTGAAAAGAGGTCATTATTTTCTCATTATGGATTTACATTCATTATAAAATAAAAAATGGTATTAAAAAAAAAACATATTATACTTTTTGGAAAGGTAGCTTAGGACTAAATTCTTGCAAATGACAAATCCAAATGACATCATTTGGTCCCCAAAAGGTGAATCAAAACCAAATTTTTGTGCAAACATTTTGTTAGGTGAAACAAAATTATAATTTTCCAATATTTTGGTAGGAGACTCTATTAGAGGTTTAATTTAAGCTAAGGGAAGTTCTATTCAAGGTGGTTTTCATTTAACACCTTCCAATCAAAACCCTTAGATAGAGTCTTCTAGGTTTAAATCATTAAATTTTCTTTAAAGAATATATTTTCAAGCAAATATAGGGTATTCCACAAGTGGGGCAAACTATTATGGGATCGACCCTCAAGACTAATAAATGGTCAATCTTAGTTTTGTGTTCTAGTTTTAGAAATGAAAACGTAATGATCTTCTAAGCTTTCAATGTGTCTGTGGTTAAACATTAGCATATATATATATATATATATATGACCTTGCCATATGACCATGTAACAATAAAATTGAAATTTAAAGATTTAACAAATGTATAAATTATAAAAACCAGCTTTAAGAAAATCAAATTAAAATTTAAATATTTTATTATAAATAATATATACCATAGCTTGGTTGGTAGTGGCATTGTGTGATGGTTAAGATATGATGTTGTTGTTCTTTCCATAAATATTCAAACCTCAATGGGGTGGTATTGTTGAATGTTTAAACAGGGGCAAGGTCCCTTGTTTGTGACGCCATTGATTCATAACTCCATGTCAAAAGCATTTATCCCTTCTTTAAAAAACCATATGCCACAACTCTAAGAGTTGATGTTGATTAAAAAAATTTATATAATTCATGCCATGATATCTACAAGAGGAAAATAGTTCCAATAGGATAGGAACCCAAATAAAAGACACAACAATAAATTAGGAAACTTTCATAAGGATGTATAAACAAGATAAGGAATAGAGATAGTTATGATGATAAGATGAGGTTCTCATTGAAGGGGACTTAAGGGTCTTAGGAGCTTCTTAGGCATGCAAAGCTAAACATAATGACCAAAAAATAACAAATGCACCTAGACATAATTGAAAACAAAAATTAAAACATCTATCCTAAAGGATAGGTGTGGAAGTTATGGGTTCACCAAAACAAAAGGAAAATAAACTACACCCTAGATAAATAAATGCAAGGCCTAAATGCCGATTAAATGAAAACTAGAAAATAGTAGTTGAGATTGAAATAAAATATTAAGATATGAGTAATTTGAGACAAAGAAATGAAACAATTGAGAAGTGGAAAATAGCTTATCTAGATTTTGGCATGATATCAATTTTGATATCTTTGATTAGTTGAAACACTAGCAAAAAAAACAGATAATAGATTTTTTGCCTTCAGTATTCATTTGCTTATAATTGTACTTACACTCAAAACTTGGCCATGCTTAGAATTTGGAGGCTTGCTATAGATAGAGGGCCGAATATTTTTTTTTGATAACAATTAACCTTATAGCTATGAAGATCAATAACAAGCTTGGAAGCATAAATATAAACACTATTGTACTTGAGAATGAGATTGTGATTGAGTATTCTTGAGAATACTTTTACCCTAACAATCAATGATCCTAAATGAATTAAGATGGTGCTATTAAATACAAGTCTCAAACAAACAATTCAAAGCCCTTTGTATGCTAATTTTTTTTATTGAATTACCTTTTGTATACTAGTTAATGAATAATGATCATATTATCAAAAAGTCAACCAAAAAACAAAAAAATTAAAATCAAAACTAGGAAGACTAAAGTTAAACCTTACCATTTAATCAAAACCCTATAAAATAGACTATCAAGTGGACATAAAATATCTAATTCCAACTCTATAAATTAACTAGTTCTCCAAATAAATCCAATAAATAGTAAGGCTATGCATAGTGGATGTACCAAAGTAAACATAAAACAAAAAGGCAAAATTAGAGGGTATGAGCTTCCGTTCCTAGAAGGTAGTATGTCCTTTCCTTTTGGCTAGAAGCCCACAGGGTACGCACCTAACCCTAAAAAGTTTATAGTTGACTCCACATCATATAAATCATATTTTATTTAATCTTTTTATAAATTATAATTGCGTGATATGAAAATCATAATACGAAGAATTGAAAAGCAATTCAAGTCCGCAGGAAATTTCTCATGGGATAGGAACTAGTTTTTCAGGAAATACAGGTAAAATCGATTAAACAAAGGTCCGAGGGCAAAATTCTCGTAAAGTCAAAGGAATTAAAAGCCAGAAATTAAAGTAGTTTGGAGTGATTTCGTGTTCGTTGGCGTCAAATCGTGCATTTTGAGTTCTTTCAGGGCCGATTCGATCGGGGAAGGCTTTTGCGCATGTTTTCCGGTGTGAAACGATGAATTCTCGGCTAAAGTGTAAAATTCACGCTGTATTTATGACGTATTTTTGAGTTATTGTGTAGATTGAGGGAAAAGATACAGTTTGCTTAAAAAACCACTGGAGATTCTGTCAAATAAGCTCGACAACGAGGGATTTATTGGCTTCGGGTTGTATCGAGTAGATCGATGGAAACTTTTGACTTAAAGCTTGTTCTGCAGTAAAATTTTGAACCTGCAGGAAGGTTTTGTATTAAATAATGGAGAATTCCTCGAAATTCGAGGTTTTGTTCATTTCAATTTCGAGCTTATGATTTAGCTTAGGTTGATTATTTGTCAAGATTGCTTGAACGCAATGTTTTATGCTGTGAGAAGCCAAAGAGCTTGTTAGCAGCAATTTTAATGCCTGTCCAAGTGGTTTATTAGAAGTGTAGGAGAAATAAGGTTTATCAACAGCCGAGTAATAGGCTTTTCTAAGTTTGTGTAAATAACCCCTAAAATCTTGAAGGGAGGGTTTCCGGTTGGTCATTTTCTGGTTCTGTGTGTAGCATTGAGTGAAAAAGGTGAAAATAAAGGCTGCGAAAATATTTGAACAGGAGGATTGAGTAGATCGGACTCCAAATGGCGTCAGCTGAGTCTGGTATGGGTGAGGTTTCAGAAAGAAAGGCATCTACTGGGTGGAAGCTGTGTGGATTGCCGACGTGGCAGAAGAAGCCTGCGGAACGACGGACTTCTAGGAGTCGCAGCACTGGGCGCCCTCCTGCCAAGAATCAACAGTCTTTAATGGCGGTTGCAAAATCCTGCCTTTTGACTCGGCGCCGGCTCCGGCTTGATCCTGCTAAGAAGCTTTATTTTCTCTGTAAGTTTAGCTTCTCCAAACCTGACTTCAATTCGTTCGCTATTGATGTTTGGGCAATGAATTTCTACTTTGTATAGATAGTAGACTGTAACGTCCATGAATATGTTTGGGCACTCCAACGATTGAACCACCAGCCTTTTTGCGGTCTGAAGTGTAGATTGTTGTTTTAATTGTAAAATGGAACATTCATACAAGGAAGAATGATTGATATAAAATACTATCTCCATTTGCTGATGATTTTGTTTAAGATTTGTTTAAATTGGGAATTGTCTAATAGTAAAATGGAGCATTCACAGAAGGAAAAATGAGTGATATAATAAACTATCTCCATTGGCTGATGAATTCGGTTAGGATTTGTTTAAATTAGAAGTTGTCTAACTGTAAAATAGAGGAGCATTCACAAAATGAAAAATGGTTGATAATAAAAACTATCTCCGTTGGCTATGTTTAAATTGGAAGTTGCCATTTGTTGGCTAATGATTTTGGTAAAAATTTGTTTGACTTGGGAGTTGCCATTTGGGCTGAGGTCGCCACGCTAGGTTGGATTGTTGAGGTCACTTGTAGGCTGGGAAGTCTCTTAGTGAAACCATCTAGAGGGTTCTACTCTCTCTGCCCAAGACAAGGCGTTCACCTAATGTCCTAAATAAAGAGTATAGATGACATCCGACAATTACATAAGATTACATTCATCACAAGATCCAAACATGCCTAGATTGAAGAAGAAAAACTTGTAAGCTAATTAGTACAATTACATAAGATAACATTCATCCCAATATCCAAGCATGTCTAGATTGAAGAAGAAAAACTTGTAAGCTAATTAGTACCTTGATGATTGTTGGCCACATAATGACTTAACAAGATTTGAGAAGATTGGAAGAAAACCTGGACGCTCCTATCAGCAAAAATCTTTTAAAAATTACACTTTTTATTTGGAATTCAAAAGCAAATTTGCTATTTACAGTGAATTTCTGTTTTTTACACCATATTCAAATATATAATCAAATTCAAATTGAGTTATTATTAGAAACATTCTATCAAATAGGTTAAGGGAAATTAAACATATGATTGTGTATTCAAGCGAACTTGGGCACACTTAATTATATTTTTTTGGCTTTGGAGATCAATTGTGTTATTTCGTCGTGGTATATGCTTGTGCTATTAAATTGATAGACTCTGATGGCGTATTTACTGTTTTGACATATTGAGCCATATGAGGTGACACTAACAAATGGTATTTCGAGAAGGTTAAGGAAAATACTAGTTGATGTAGGTTGTGGACTCAATCAAACTAGAGAATGTGTAGCGGCTATTTTACTTGGAATAATAACTGCAGATTCTTGTCTTGCCATGTTGTTTTGCTTTAGGCTTAGTAGCATTGGTGATATGTTCTCTATTTTCAAATGTATAACTGAATAGGGTCGCAGTTAAAAAGGGATTAGTAAGGAGGTTAAGCAATAACTAGGAGGGTCTATTGAGATGGATAAGAAAATATCAAATTTGCTTGGGCTGTGGATTCAACCAAAGTTGGGAAAACATCACTTTTTTCTTATTTTCGCATGAATCTTGATATGCACAGATGAACCTGGGAAGCAAGTCTCCAGTGCGGTGAGGATAAAGAATGTCAGTCGATCATTTGTAGCTTTCAAAGTAAGTATAAGAAGTTTTAGGAACAACATAAGAAGCAACAGATTATGATTTGGGGGTTCTGATCTGTGCTCTGTCAATTCTGAGGCCTTTTAAAAGCTAAGATAATTTATGGCAACCTATTATTTATTATTTATTTTAACTTTTCTTGTTATCATATTTCCAGTTCCAGACAAATGCTCCCAAGAGTTGTTTTATGCGACCTCCAAATGGCATTCTCGCTCCAAATGAATCAATAACGACAAGTGGTAAGTATTGATGGCATAGAAGTTATGATTTTCCATGCAAACTGTTCTATGTGGGTAAGCTACTGGGCAATGGGCATTGATGTCAACATTATACTTTTGATCTTTCTAACCATTGTTTGAAAATTCTTTAGCTTTCCTAAATGACAGGTCTTCTGACAGGAAAGATTTGATGCAGTTGTAAAATTTGTGGAGCAGCCAGAAAACTCTCAAGAAGGGAAGACGAAGCAGCCAGACAAGTCGAAGGAAAGGAAAACGAAGGATAAGTTCAAGATTGTGAGCTTGAAAGTGAAGGATGGTATTGAATACACTCCAGAACTGGTATGATGATATCTTTTGGTAAAACTCTTGGGTTTTTTAGTTTTCAAGAGACCCTTCAAGTTAGATCTTCCTCTAGTAATGGAAATGCATATTTAGAAATATAGTATTTTACCATTTTTTTATAAGTAGACTCTGCTGAGGATTGTTCATTTAGCTTCACTTTAACATACAGATCTGTTGATTGGTGAAGATGATTAAGGAATTTGGTTGTGTTGAGGTTGTAGGATTTGAGTTTGGGCTTCTAGTTGTTATTTTGATCTTTAGTTGGTAACATAAATGTGGATCGCTGTTTGATTTTATATTAGCTCAGTATTTAGTACTTACATGATGGACATCTATTAATTGCCAGCAATGAAAGTAGAGGAAAATAATCTTGTATTTCTCTTTGATGATAAATTTTCAAGTTTGAAGAGAGTAAGGAGTTGATAGCAGTGGAGAAAGTTTTGCGTGTTGTGTTTCTTGATCCACAACGCCCTTGCAAGGTAAGTTTTCAAAAACCTTTTCTTTTCATGCATGCCATTCATATTTGCCGTATGAAGGTTGCTCTTTATTTTTTCTCTAAGCTCTGGGAAAAATGCAGTTTTAGAATTGCTTCTGATTTATGCTTTTACAACCCTTTTATTCTTAAGGAGCTGGATAAATTGAATAAACGTCTATTAGAGGCAGAAGCCAATAATCAAGCACGTAAAAAACCCCAGGAGGACAAAACTTCGAAACCACCTGCTCCAGCAGAAGGTGTTATAGATGAATGGGTGGGTATTCTCCAAGCATTTTTAGTGTTTTCACGGCCTTCTGATATAAGTAAATTATTATAGCTTTACGAAGCAAATTCACCTGCTTCATACCTTTAACTGTTTCTCAAGACTCTTAATGTTTTATATGGTATCCTAAGTTCAATTCTGAAGTATAAAAAGTTCAATAAGCTCTTGCTATGATGCAGAAGGAACGGAGAGAGAAATATCTTGCTAAACAACAAGGTGAAGTAGCAGATTCTGGGTGAACATGCTACAACATTTACAGGGAACTATGTAGTTTTTTTTATGAAGAACTAATGCTTGTTTTATTTTGAGCTTCAATAGAAGATGTAGGGAAATAAAATATTAGACATCACAGTATAGAAGCCAAAACACTGTATCCAGCTACAAGATGTCATCAAATGCAGTGGTCGTTGAAGATAATCTTGTATGTATATAATGTTTGCCATTGCAAACTGACGTTGCAATTTATTGTAAGTGCTAATTTAACAATACCCAAAATCGCGTCATTGTGCTTCTTTGGTTCTTGCTAGACTTTGATTCCATCACTAGTGCATTGGAATTTCAAAGTTCTAACAAATTCTAGTTTAAGAAGTTTGTATTTAAATTTGTTCGTACCAACATCTGTATTTTAAATTGGAACCCTCTAGTATTTGTTTTTATTTTCTGGATAATCCAATACTTGATTATTTTGCATTTGTTCTCTTCATGAGGTTATCGTAGGAACCCAATTTGAGGCACTCGTTCTCTAATAATGGATTCTTTTGCTTAGGTGAGTTTTACACTGGAAATTTCGTTTTCTTTAATGATTTATATTGTTAGTTACAGTATTTTGTGAACTCTGAAGGTTCGCAAGCACCAAATTATCGGCATTTCCAATATGGGACTTACCAAATTAGACGACCCATGACACTTCGCTAGTTCTGCTCTATCTGCTGAGACTAATACTATTTAGTTGCTATGATTGTGTTAACTAAATTCTCCACCAGTCGTTTCACATGCGGGCAACTTCCCATCTTTGGGTTATTCCACATTCTTGAAAGTTCACTTTGATTGGAGGAATTTAACAAAGATGAAAGTAAAAATGATACTACATGCTTGTTTTTGTAGTAAGGAAGTGAGTGTTTTCTTAGACTAAGCATTCATCCCAATGGTTTGGTTTTTGATGAGAAAGATATCGGAAGTGTATCTTATCATTCTTGTGAATATGCAGAGGAGTTGGATCCAATAGATTATACATACATGCCAATGGTTAGCTATTTTTTATAAGAAAGAATTTTTAAGTGTATTTACTATTTGAGTTTGAAGCCCGGAAATGATTTGCTTACAGTATTCTTGTGAATACAGTGAGGACTCGGATCCAACAGGTTGTGCTGCAAGAAAGTAGTAGAAGAGCACAGTAGCAGTCTTTTGAACTTTTTTCCCTCTAAAAGGGAAACAACAATGGTTTGGGGTATAATTGGCACTACAGAAGTTTAAAGAAACACAAGCCTTGTGGGGGTCCATTTCTTTGACCTGTTTACCCTTTAATAAAATTTATAGATTGAAAACACTAACGTGGTGGCCTCTAAATAGGTAAATGTAGGCGGCCTCACTTGTAGAATGATGAATGGATAATAAGCACGACGGTAAGATGGAGGGCAAATGATGAAAGCACAAAAAGGTAGGGTAATACGGTAAAATAAGTGGTCGTAGGTGAAGTTTATCCAAATGGATTAACATCCTAGGAGGTTGCAATCAGGACACTAGACTATTCATATGTTTTGGAACGGAATTCCTAGAGGCTTATTGCCATATGTCTTACTTTGGCGAAGTACTCCTTCCTCGTACCTCTAAGGGAGGATTTTTGCATGAGCATGGTTGATCATGTAATGTTCACTGTTGGAAAGGGTATCATCCAAGTTTCAAATTTTAACACTTTGAAATCTTATCAATGTAGGCTTCATCATTAATGCAAAACATGGCTGGCTTAATCGGAAATTAAAGGAAAGCCCCCATAACTAACCATAGTCGTTGATGTACATGGGGAATACAACTTGATGTACAAGTAGAATACAAGTAAAATATCATTGAGCACATAAGAGGGTAACAAAGGAAGTAGGTTGAAAGCCACGATGAAAAGCTCGATGGATGACATAATGGATCAAAAGGTCGCGTGTGAAAGACGAAGGGAGAGTAATTTTTCATTGTTTTCAAACGGTGTAGTTAAGTGCATGCCAATGTGACAAATTAAGTGTTTAAAGTGTTTTTCATTAGTACTATCTAATTATGAGAGCTGACTATGGTAGACACATGTAAACAAAAGCATAATAATATTAGATTAGGAAGTACAAAAGAAAAGCATGATTGGAAAGGTTATAAACCAAATTTCATTATTTTTGGAGCTTGGGATTTCATTGCAAGTAGATGGTGCATATCACTTATAGGAGAAGCCTTGTTACGAGAAGTCTTTGAGGTAATACGATCGATAATTCTTTTGGGAATGCTTAGAATCAACTTTTGATAAAAACTCAACATGGACACTTGTCATGACAGTGAGAATGTAAAGCCCTACCAACTCGGACCAAATCCAAATATGTCCTAATAAGATGACATTAATTTTTTTTTAAACATTAAATACATTTAACTTACATCATGAACTTAATTCAACATAACCAAAACAAGATTAACATATTATTCACACTTTTTAAGAGGAGCATCAAATTAGAATATCGAAGGGTCCATTGGCAACTTGCAGACAAATACAAAGTGACTGTCAAGTCACGAGGTTGTATCATAATTGGCCATACATAAACCATTGATCAGGGTAAGGGTCAACTAGGAAACACCAAAGTTAACAAGTCTAAAATGTTTCGAAATCCACAAAAAGGCTCACAAAACAAATCTTGCAAAGGCGCAAAAATAGGCATAGACACTGATTGGCGCAAACACCAATCCCCAACACGCAAGTGCCGATCGCCAATGATTCCCTGGCAAGACTAAGAAGTTTCAGTCTAGTGAGATGGAGGAGCCAATTGAGAGTAGAGGCATTGAAAAAATGCTAATGTAGAAACACCAGTTAGCTTAAACGTTGATTGAAAGCAAATATGCCAATCTAGAGTTATACAAATTTCAAGGTCCAAACAACCTCAATTCAATGAGGCGGAGGTGCTAGTGGCAGGCAGAGACTGTTACAAGTGTGGTTGTCGTTGCACCAACAGATTGACTTGGCAATGCTCGATACAACCACTGGACTTCTAGAATCCACAAGAGGCGGTTAAACCATGTCACGAGTTTTGCGAGGGACACTAGCTCACTGATGCAGGAGCATCTTGGGTTCTTGGCAATCTTGCATCAACCCAAAAAAAATTATTTTCATGTTTTGGTAAGTCCTGGTGTTTCTTTCTGTGATCGTTCTGTGTTTTTTCTTGGAGGCTGCAATCCTTCCAGCGTGTTCATGGCTTCGTTCTTGTCAATATCCTAGGATCGCGCATCATTTGGTTACTTCGTGTTCGAGATCTTTCAGATTCTTGGCAAGACTGCCCTATTCTTCATTTTTTTTGGCTAGTCTTCGTATTTTCCGATTTTGTGATGGTTTTCTCGATTGGCGAAGCTTAACAACTCATTTCTCAATGATGTCACATGTGTGGCCGACCTATTTGAGGGATCATGTTTCATGTCCCACTTGTTGGATAAAAGATCCTTATGATTTTGGGTCCTGACCTATCTGTGTAATATGTTTTTCTTTTCATTGGAAAATGTAATCTTTCTTGGCCGACCTAATTTTTGCGAAGGCCTTATATACTCTTGTAATTGTTTCCTTTAGGGGGAGGGAGAGATAGAACATAATAGGAGCTTAGCACTTGAAGGATTCTGATCAATAGATCAGACGAAAGAAAGTTCCCACAGAAGGTTCATATAGTTGATGATCGCAGATGGTATAAAAGATAACCTATAGAAGGTTCTAATCAGGCCTGTAAGCTTGGAATGTATCACTGTTTGCAGTTGTTTTTGTAACAGATCATATGATAATAAGAAAGTTGATCTTGCATTTATTTCCTCTTGTTTTTGTTTTTGTTTTTCTTCTGTTGTGTGACTCTTGCTGCAAGGATTGGTTGGACTTAGTGAGTTCCCACTGTCCTTGGTTGCATCACGCACTGCCAACAATCCCCCCCAAATGTCACTGCTTCACTCACGGAGAAGATTCAAACCTGTGACCAAGCTCTGATACCACTTGTTACAAGTGTAGTTGTCGTTGCACCAAAAGATCGACCTATCAATGCCCAATACAACCACTAGACTTATAGAATCCACAGGAGGAGGTTAAACCATGTCACGAATCCTGTGAGGGACGTTGCCACATTGCCAACAAAGACACTGATCTAGCATCCTAGGCCCCAAAACAAGGTTTCAAAGCATAAATTAAGGCCAAATACCTATCCATAAAGATTATTTAATTTATTTCTAATATAAATGCCACAATTAAGGCTATTACGAACATAAAGATTCTCACTAAAGGCTAACTTACAATTATATCGTTTGTACTTACAAATTATTGCCAAAACCATACAAGGAAGTCCATATGCATCCAAATAGAGTGTTACATCATAATCTACAACAATATATGAGCATGATACTAAGCTGCTACTCCATGTTCACATAATCTATGTTATCCAAATAAACATTACACATCAATGTCCAAATGAGCAAGTACATATCATTAGAGTACAACATAAGGATACAATTGTAGACACCCGAAAATGGACAGGCTTGCGACTTTACATTAAAAACACTAATTTTCATCTATTAATTAATGGTTTTTTAATCATTAATTAATCATCTATTTTCCTCTAAATTCATTCCCCAAATCATC
>MU228123.1:1276068-1289226 GCA_018584345.1 Thuja plicata | reverse complement strand
ATTCCTAATTTGAGGGAATAATGAGTTTTTAAATTCAAAAATTGAACTCTTACATTCCCTCCTTTAATTGTGCTTCATTTTCCCTATTAATTAGCTCCATGAGCTCTTCCACCTTTCCCTATCCATTCTCCTCTAATTGTGCTTCTAATTCCTATTAATTTTCTTCCATCCTTCTTCCATTTTCCCTCAATTATGCATTGATTTATGTATACTAAATTGTGCATTCACTTTCCAAATATGCAAATTATCTCTCATTTCTATAAATTCAGATTCAATTCTCTCTTTCAAGTTAGAACCACTATCTCCTAGTATTCTTGCTATCAAATTTGGATTTTCAATACTTGTGCATTTTTGTCATTGATAAAGAGAAACAATAATCTACTCTATGGAGAAGAAAGGAGAGCATTTGAGCATCACTTGAAGGGGTTTTATGTGTTTATTGCACATGTTTTTGAATTCCCATTTTAATGACTATAATGTTAGATTAGATAGGTTTGCATATTGTTTAGGGTTTTTTGGTTACCTAGATATGCATATTCTCCCTTTTTCTGGTCTTACATTTGGTGAACTCGACATGAAACATGCTTAACTGATTACATTTTTGTATTTTTTTACATGTGCAGATTCTAGAAGAGTTCTGCACACTTGGTTACAGGTTCTACGCACTTGGTTACAGGTCTTGCGCAGTTGGTTACAGGTCCTGCACAGTTGGTCATGAAAGCTGCGCAGTTGGTCATAAAATTGTGCAATTGGTCATGAAAGTTGTGCAGTTGGTTTATTAGATTACTTTTGAATGTTGGAGATCTTGATGTTAGGGTTTAGGAAGAGTTGTTTGTTTCTGTGTCTTTCCCTTCCTACTCTCTCTATTTTGAAGCTTTGAATGAACCCTAAGTCATGCTTTAAAGCACTAAAGTTTGTAAAAGAACTTTACATTTCAATTTGGATGTTTAAAATGAACTACATTTTTTTTAATTTGGTGTCCCTAAGATGAATCTCATCTAATCTAAGACTCAAATGCATAATTAGTGGTTTCAATTTTTCTCATTGCCATCCAAGTTGCAAATATAGCTTAAATAAGGGTTCAAATTGATAATATATTGGAAAATCAAGTTGCTTACTTTTAAAAGGATATAAAAATGAACATGCATACTTGATTCAGTGATCTAAAATGAACATTCAAGTGGTTTAGGATCAAGTGCATATCTGCATAGTTAGATTGTTTCAAAATCATTCAAAATTCTCACATAGACTAATTAAGGATTCTAAATTGGCTTTGGTCTTTCCAAATAATTCTAAGATGACATAAATGACCCCTAAAAGACATGATATTAACTCTTGCATGCCAGGTTTGATCATACATAGTCCATTTTGCAAGTCTTTGACATGTTTTGAAGTCCTGAACAAGAGTTGCACAGTTGGTCACACTTTCTGCTCAGTTGGTCATTCTGCGCAGTTGGTCATGAAAGCTGCGCAGTTGGTAATAGTGCATTGTTTTAAGGGTTTCTTTGCTTCTTTTCATTCATATTTCCATTTTTGAACTTGATAAGCAAGTTTTATGTGTTACTAATGATTTGTGCAACATTTTGGCAATCGAGGGATGAAGAAAACCTGATAAAATACTAATGTGTTTGATGCAGGATGCTTGACGAAGACCTTGTGTGACTTTCAAAACTTTTTTTTCTTGTTTAGTAGTTAAAAAAACACTTCAATTTTGGTGCTTAAAAAGAACCGCTTTTCTTATGTCCTTGAAGTGTTCTCTAGTTTTTGTAGTCCTAAGGAATTTTATGGATGTATCCTCTCCCCTCACCTTTGCGGATCTTGGGTGAAAGAGAAATCCATGCAAATATTTAACGTGGCTACCTCCTGAGAGCTTTAACAAAGCCGGTGAGAGGAATTTCCCAACTGGTAACAAGCTAAAGCCAAGCTCTTCCAAATCGGTATATAAACATGTCATTGTGATTAATCTCATAGTGAACAGACGTCAATTTCACAATGCCAACAAAAGATCTTCCTCAGTACTCTCATGGTGCGTAAAAACCTACAGAACATAACTTTTGTAGACTGGGAGGCCTCCTTAATGGAGCTAATGTGCTACAAGCATAGCCACCTGAACGGATGCCCTGACTAAAATCTTTGTTGTAATGACAAAAAACCCTCTATCTGCTGGCACAGAAGGTCATAGACCAACTAAGACACCCCACATTTTTGTGGCTCTTAGTAGAGACAACAGTCCCTTGGGAAGTGATTTCCCATGACATTTAGAGCTTGGTGTGCCTGAGAAGTGAGTGCACTATAAGGAGGATCATGTGCCTCCAAGATTCTAAGTTGTCTGTTATTAGTAAGCATAGCTGAACTTTGTTCAAGTGGGGATTCAACAGATATTGTCCTGGCTTGCCTTAGGTTGTGGTGTTTTTTTTTCAATTTTACAAAAACCATTATGTCTGATGTATCTTATGTGGTGTTTCAAAAAATTTAAAGCGAAATTTCAAAAACACTCCTAAGCATTCTATTCTCATTCCAAACATTCTCAAACATTCTTGAACACTTTGAATTTTCCCAAAACACCTTGTTTCAAAACCTTGTGAACATATGGAGACCAAAAATATTTATCTTGGAGCCTTGCAGCTTGCTTCATTCTTTCATATTCATAGCATAATCCCTTTTGCATATGTTGCATTAGTATCCTTGAATTTTCAATCTTAATCCTCTTGCATTAATCTTGCATCATAACTGCATATTGCCTTGCAAAATCATCATATTGCATTTAGAACCTTTTCTAAAACTTTGTAAAATCCCAAAGGAATTCAAATTTTAGAGTCTTACCTTATGTCATTGAAGAAGGAATCTTGACTTGGTCCCTTTTGTCCCTCTATCAAACTTTCGCCTTATCATTTGGTCTCACTCCATCTTTGTCATGTTGGATTGGACCTAGTCCCTTTTTATCGCTTTATCAAATTGATCCCTTTTAAAGTCAAGATCCCTATTCACTCTCCTAAGGTTAGGCTCTTAGGTTTGCATTCTTCCAAGGATTTGTTTTTTTCAAAGTGGAAAATCCAAAAAACACAGTTGCATAAGCCTAGTTGCTTTGAATAAATCATCCAAAGTCCAAATCTGCATTTGCATAAAGTCCTTACATACCTTAAGCTGCATTTTCTACCTCAAAGTCTCTCAAAAAATTCAAAAATATTGCACTTGCATATAGTCATCATGTCAATCTTCACTAGGTTCCAAGCATCCAAAAGGCAACAAGACACTTATCAACCCATGTTTCCATCACAAGGAAAATCACAATTACCTTTTGATCAAAGACAAGATATACCTTTGCAACAACAAGATTTTGAGCCAAGATAAATGACGTCAACACAAGCAAACAATCAATTGCATCAAATCCATGAACACTTGATTCAAAAGTTGCAAGAAAAATTAGATAAAGAAAAGAAAATCTTGGAAGAGAGGGGAGAAAAGATGATAAAGAGTAGAAAGGAGATGGTCAAACTCATTAGATGTCTAAGTGAATATTTTGGTGAAATTAAAATACAATCTCTCATTGAGAAATCAAAGATACTAAAACTTATTTTACAACTAAATGAGGAAAAAGAAAAATTTAACAAAGCCCAATTAAATCATGTGCAAGAGGCAAGATTTTTCAACCAAGTCCCAGATCATGCTCAATTAAATCAAGTTTCAAATCAGTCTCCATGTGCTCAAATTTCAAAAATAGTATTCAACCAAATTCCCAAACAAACCCTTCAACCAGAGAGTGGCATAATTCAACTAGGGCCACCACCAAATTACAAACCAATCTTCATTCCAATGCAACCAAGTGATCTTCAAATAATTTCACAACCTCTTGTATCAATCATGCAAAAAAGACAATCAATGCCAAGATCACAAACAATAACATTGCATGAGGAACCTTTTGTGTCCTCCAATTCACCACCAAATTTTTATCAAAAAAAGACAAGTTCAAATGTGCCACCCTTTAAACATTGATCAAGCATAAGAAATGAACAAGCTATTGTGGCACAACTCCAATCACCAAATTCTTTCCAAAAAGAAAACATTGATGATAACTCACATTGGTGAAATGATCCTAGAGCACGAAAATAAAAATAATGCACCTGTGTCTAGCAACGACTCATAACAAAAAAATCACATGGATGACATACCTATTTCCTCTCAAGAAATTAACCTTCAAGAAACATCCATGTTTCCCTCCACTCCTTCATCCCCACATTCCTCCCAAGAGAAATTTCCTACATCTCCATCAAGTGACTCTTCCAATAATTCAACCTTCCAATGGCTATCCATGAAAGAAATCCAAGCTAGACCTATGCATATCCCAAGTTCCTTTGAACCATTGTCACCAAGTTCTCCATCTTCAAGCAATCGCATCCATGAGAGTCCTATCTAAAGTCCATCTCCTCCATGTCAAAACATTGATCCCTTTCAAGAACCCCCCTTACATGTCCAAATTCATATCCCATGTCAAGAGGATGATAAAAATCACGAAGAAACATGTCTTAAAAAATATCAAGATCAAGATCCCAATGATGACCAATCCACCCCAATTGTTGACCATGATCCCACTATACTTATCCCCCTTATCCATGATGATCCCACCATCCATGTCCTTTCTATCCAAGCTGATCCCATTCTATTTCAAGACCAAAATTTTCTTCCAAGTCCCATTGACCTTTCGCTTCCTAAGAAAGATCATGGCCTTCCTTCCATTTCTTTATGTGAGCCCATGCCAATTCAAGATCAAGGTATCCCTTCACCTTCATGTCCCCCACAAGATCCCATCATCCCTCCAGATCTTCCAAAGGATCATTCCATATCTTCATCTCCTTGTCCCAACCCTCCAAATTTCCCACAAGATCCTATCCCACTAGATGATCCTATCATTACTCCTATTCCATCACTGGATCCCATTATTCCCCCTGATCCCCCTTGTGATCCAAGCACATCTATGCAAGTTGTTCATGAACCCCTTACAATTCAAATGGGGTCCCCTAGTCCTATCAAGTCTATTCCACCTCATGGTCCTATAAGTCCTTCCATATCATATCCACCTAATAATGGAGTCACTTCTTGTAGCAAGTATCATTCCAATCAAAGAAAGCATTATCAAGTAAAAGGGTTAGACCTCCATAAAAAAGTACATTAAAACCCTTTCATATGAAAGACAAGTCTAATGACCATGGTCTTAATAAAAAATATACATCTCAAGGCATTGGTATCCCTTCACAATCTAAATACAAGTGTATACCTCCCCCTTCAACTCTTCCATCCATCCTAGGTCCATATATTCCTTCATCCATTAGCTCACAACCCATTTACCCTTTTCCACATGAAATTTGGCAAAGGAAAACAACTTGGAGAACCTTCCATCCATCCAAAAGGCCTCCATATCTTTCCTACCCATCCATTAATCCCATTCCCTTTCCCAACAATTTGGATGCCAAACATAAAGTCCATAAATCAAGAAATCTACATGCTATCAAGGAACAACATGTCCATTCTAATCGACATGTACAAATAAAGAAAAATTTGATCCAAAAAGAATAATAAATTTCCAAAAGGCCACAAAGGCCCACTAAGAAAAAATAAAAATTGAAGTCCATATGGGTTCCAAAATCCATTGTGCAAGAAGTGCATTCAAAGCACCCACAAAAAAATTAAAAATTGAAAAGCATGTAGATTCCCAAGAAGCTCCTTGAAGCACAGAGTCCCAAAGAAAAATCAAAGATGGCATCCAAATTTTCTACCCCTCCTATATGTCTCCCACCTTCCAAATCTATTTTGGGTCATTGTGTCCCAAAATCCATATACATTTCTCCATTAATCCTTCAAACTCAAAAATCTCTTTTTCCTCCACCACTCTATCACCCCTCAAGGTGTGTGAAAATGTTGTTCTTGCATCCATATCCATCCATTCAACATCCATCCTTATTTCACTCCCTTCATTATCCAACCTTTCATCCATCCTATCCAATCCTTTTCGTAAACCTTATCCATCCTTGTACAATCATCCACTTCATATCCCTTTGTCATTACCCTACCAACGTCTTTGCACATAGTATCATGGTCCATTATTGAATATCTTTCAAAAACAAATTTCAGAGAATAAAGATGCTTGAGTCATTCGTCTATGTCATATCATGCATCCATTTTCCAAAAAGATCAAAAAGTTCAAAAACAAAATGAAAAAAGAAAAAAAGTAAAAAAAAAAAGAAAAAAAAGAAAAAGTTGCCTTGATGAAAACCTGGTAAACATGCATCTTGGTAACACAAAAAAAAAGAATTAAAGAGAAATAATTTCATCCAATAGTGTAAACCTGGAAAACAGGTACTTTGGGAAAGTACCATGATGAAAACCTGGCTAATAGGCATCATGTGTAATTCTATGAACTTCTTACAGCCTATACTTGGGGGCAGATTCCATTTGTGTTATCCTCCATTACTCTTGTCATTCTCCTCCATTATCCCCAGCACGTCCTCCATTATCCTATGCCTATCATATCCATTATCCTATCCCCTTTTTCCCAACTTTGATCTTGACATGGTTACAAATCTTCCTTGAAGCATCACATGTCCTATCTTCTTTACATTTTCATGATCCCTTTGGTCTATATCGCCTATCCTATTGCAACCTTTCATCCATATTCCATATCCCTTCTCATTATCCCTGATTGATCTTGCATATCCTATCCATATCCTCTAAGTTTCCTATTCATATCCTGTCATTACCCTATCTAGTACCTATTAATTTTCCTATCCAAATCCCTTTCTTGGTCTTGATGAAAATAAGGACATTCAATGCAAAAACATGTTTTCAAATAAAAACCTCTTAACATGTCCATTTCTTGCATTCAATCCACTGCACTATCTCATTACCTTATCATTGTCATGTCATGTCCCCCGGCTTGGTGAAAAAAATGAAAATGTTATCCTCTTTCTGGGATAGTCCTTGGAAACCTAAACATATCCAATGCACGCAACCCTTGTCCTTCACCCATCTATTGATCCACTTGTCCTTCCAAAATGTCCTTCCCTTGATAGACACTAGGGGCAATTTCAAAAAATGCTAAAAATTTGCATAATGCCCTGAAAAAATATCTAAAAATCACATACAATGCCGAGAGAATCCCTAAAAGCATAAAAAGTCATGAAAAAATCCCTAAAAAGCATAAAAAGTCATGACAAATTTCCTAAAAATTGTAAAAAGTCCTAAAAAAGTTCATAACAAAAAGATTCAAATATCTCAAAATCCTAAAAAAATGAAAAAGCTTCTTCAAAATATGCAATAAATTTGTACATACTGGTCTTTTTTTTGCGTAATGATCATCATGTATGTAGACATCTGTGGCAGATCCATCATTCTGTGCTTAAATGAAATCATGATCTTACAAGCGCGAGCTGAAATATTGTGATTCAACACTCAATCTATTTGGAATTGTTCGATCTTTCCATCTTTACTTTCGATCAATAAATATATCCAACCTATCAATCAATCACCCAAGTAGTCAATCAAAATCAATCTATGAAACAAAGAACACTTAATGCAAGTAACAAAATGATCAGATTGGTTGTTGGCTCACATTGTTTCAGTGAGTGTTTTACCTTTCATTAATTTTTTATTTTTTTGTCATGTTCCTATGCTACTCGATGATATTATCTGAACATATGAGAGTAGTAGGGATGGTTCATGATCAGTTTTTGCTGTCTTCTACCTATTTGATGATCTCATGAAATTATGGAGCATGTATGCTATATTCTTCAGGACAGAGAAGATCATCCTTTGTCTGCATCGTGCTTACTTACGCAAAAGGATGGCTTTCTTGCTCTGGCCTTTTGTGCCATGATGCGCCGCATCCGGTTTTGCAATATCAAAATAAGCTCTTATAACATAATTGCACTTCTGAAAGCCAAAATATTTCTATCTTACTAGCATTTATTCATTTAATTTCTTCTTTCTCCTAACATTTCTTCAATCAATCACTTTCTTTTAAAAAAATCATCCTCATGTCAATTTCTGCCCAATTTTTTGAGGGGGCACACTACCTATTTTTTTGTCGATCCACTAGGGTATGATCTTCTATTTTTCTTTGAGCCAATGCTCATAATCACATTGTCTCAAAGAGGGAAAAAATGTAGACACCTAAAAATGGTTTGCACCTATGTGCTCCCTTTTTAACATGTCTTCCATATTGTGTGTTTGATCTTTATCATTCACTAATATTGTGTCTTTCTTCCATGTCATCAATTACTAACATTTCTCTCATTTTGGCTGAATTGATCATCTTCCTAAACCAATCCTAATTGATCAAATTCATTCCTAAACCATGTCAAATCATCCTAAACAGATCCAACTAAGTTCTAATCCCTTTCTAATCGGTCTAGGATCATTTCAAACTCATTCTATTTGAAACTCATATCAATGTCTTATCAATCTCTTTCTGTCAATCCTCTAGCATTGTCAAAGTTCATCGATGCCTCATCATTATCTATCCAAGGTATTGTTAAGTTCATTAATTCCTTCTCCTAAATCATCATTTGAGCACATTATCCAAGTTCATCAATGCCTCATCATCATTTAATTCCTCCAATAGCATTGTCAAAGTTTATCGATGCTATTTCAACATCGATCATCATTTTGAGAGAATTGTCAAAGTTCATCGATGCCTCATGGTCATTTTCATATATCAGGAGCATTGTCTAAGCTCAGTGATGTCTCCTTATCTTTATTTACCCTCTGGCGTCATCCAAGTTCATTGATGCCATCATATCATTTCCAATGAATATCGCGGGAGCATTGTCAAAGTTCATCGATGCCTCGTGATTTCCTAAACTATTCTTGAATTATCGAAATTGATCCTAATCCTTATCAATATCATCAAAATTCATTCAAATGCACATTACTGCCTTCTATTTGGCCAATAACCCTCTAATTTTTCCTCTTGGGATGAATAACCCATTGTTTATCCCTATGTCCTAATCGAATAAATAAATTGACTTTATTTATTCCCTTTTTCTATTGTCTCCCTAAATTAATTAATTTTTCATCTTTTTGAATTATGGGATTTTCCTAATTCCTAAATTCCTAATTTGAGGGAATAATGAGTTTTTAAATTCAAAAATTGAACTCTTACATTCCCTCCTTTAATTGTGCTTCATTTTCCCTATTAATTAGCTCCATGAGCTCTTCCACCTTTCCCTATCCATTTTCCTCTAATTGTGCTTCTAATTCCTATTAATTTTCTTCCATCCTTCTTCCATTTTCCCTCAATTATGCATTGATTTATGCATACTAATTTGTGCATTCACTTTCCAAATCTGTAAATTATCTCTCATTTCTATAAATTGAGATTCAATTCTCTCTTTCAAGTTAGAACCACTATCTCATAGTATTCTTGATATCAAATTTGGCTTTTCAATACTTGTGCATTTTTGTCATTGACAAAGAGAAACAATAATCTACTCTATGGAGAAGAAACGAGAGCATTTGAGCATCACTTGAAGGGGGTTTTATGTGTTTATTTCATATGTTTTTAAATTTCCATTTCAATGGCTCTAATGTTAGATTAGATAGGTTTGCATATTGTTTAGGGTTTTGTGGTTACCTAGATATGCATATTCTGCCTTTTTTGGGTCTTACACTTTCTAACACAATTGTAGGGATTTTTAACGCACATGTTCTAATCTTTAACACAATATTTTTACATCTAACACATTTGCAAGATCTTATCATGCATTAGTTTCTCTGTTTCTAATTGTCAATCAAATCACTTATTTTATGCTTTCAATATAGATCTAAGTAGATGGCTTAATGAACAAAGAAATAATACTTAGATTTTAAATAGGATGACTTTAATGAACCTTAATTCAACATAGATTTAAGTAGGTGGCTCATGGAACAAAAATATTTACATAGATTTAATTAGATGGCTCAATGAACCCCACAAATTTTATCTAGAGTTAATTTGGATGGAAATGAACACCAATTTATTCCATCTAGATCTAAATAGAAGGATGAAAAGTGATGAAATTAATTTTTTCTATCAGTATACTTAAAGGGAAAAACATAATAAAGGTCATCGGTATAAGCATAACCGGTGGACAACAAGCATACTCCACAAGATAAAATGTCTAACTTGAAAATGCTAAGTATAGAAATTACCGACGATAAGCATAACTAACGATACAGTTTTGAGAACATCGCCGATGAAGAAAAAAAGGCATACCCAACGAGCAGTTCAAGTAAGGAACACCGATGGAGAAGAAAATTGAATGACTGACAGAGCAGCCCGACCATCAGAACCGACAGTCAGTTACAAAACCCGCAAAAAGTGGATCTGACTTTACACTTCAGATAAAGGATTGTAATTCTATTTATAGAGTTTTTATTTGTTTTAAATCTTAACTTGAGGGTCAAGAAGGCATATTGTAAATGTTTTAAATCATCCTAATGGATCTAAAACATATCTAACTAAAGATCAAGGTCAAGTTGTAAACCTTGGATCTAGAGTTAATTTGAAAAGCGTGGATCAAGAATACAGCTGGAAACTAGTATAAATAGATGTTCCATCATTTGTAATAAGAGAGACTTGTAATCATTTGAAAAATGATAGTAGCTATGGAGAGCATCTAAGAAGAAGAAGAAAATTCATGCAAAGTTCAGAAATAGATCACAATAGTTATCAAGAACACAGGAAGGCTACCGACGAGAAGAGACAAGGTATTACTCAATCACTCAAGGTGATTAAATACATACATTGTAAGCTATATAGGATCTGTTATCAGAAATTAGAGATTGCATTCACTATCAGATCAAAATTTATATTGTAGTTGCATTCTAACAAGTGCATCACAATAGAAATCCTTTTGTAGAAGGTGGACTTAACAGTTATTTGATAAATCTCTTAATAGAGTGCACACCTAACGGTGTTGCTAAAGCTTCAAATGAAGTAGATCCTAATAGGTCTCCACTCTAATACTCCTAACAAGGTAGATCATCAGAAGTGATCAATTGTAAGCCTTTACCGGCTCCCTTCTTATCTGCAGATAGTGAATTTTTGTGGGTAGACATCCCCACCATAGTTTTTACTTCCTAACAAGAGTTTTCTGCAATATCATATCATGTGTTATGTGTTATTTGTTTTCATGAATTTTTCTTGAATGTTTATACTTGGAAAGCACTTATATTATGATTACACATACATAGGCAAAGATGAACAGATAGATATGTGTATACAAATATGATGACACAAAGGTTAATGGGCCAATCACATAAAAAGTTTTAGAGGTACTAATTCACCCCTCCCCTCTTAGTACATCATTCCAATAATTCTAACAATTGATATCAGAGATAAGTCTCTTTCTTGAAAAACTTAAATACTTAAGAGAAAATATCCACACAATGGAAAAGTACATACTGGACAAGACTATTGAGAATGAGAAATTGCAAATTCAGATTTACTATGAGCAGTATAAAGAGGCGAGAGTAAGAATGAGAAAGTTTCTTGATGAAAGAAAGATCATGACAAATGGGCTTAATGAAAAATATTATCAAGAAGAGGAGATCCCAGATTACTTCAACTATGCCGAATCATCAATAAGTAAAGCTTCAGACACATTAGTAGAAGAGATCACAAGTCTACAAGAAGTCAATCTACATCTGACAGAGAAAATCAAAATTTTGCAAATCGGTCAAGAAACTCAGATGGTAAAAAAGATTGATGTCATGAATGGTTCAAGAAAAGTTGAATCAGAGAGAACATTGGCTATTGATGATAGGAGGAAAATAACAGAAAAGCTACAAGAAAAAGAATCAGAGATTCAAAGACTTACTGAGCATCACCATGAGATTACCAACCAAATTATTCTTATGAGTCAAGAAGAAAATAGATTAAATACTTAACTCATTGAAAGAATACAGATCATCGATGAGCTAAGGGAAGAAAATGAGAAGCTAAAGCATGAAGTCAGAATTCAGAATCAGCACAATGAATTGATCAATAAAGCTGAAGATAGCAACAAAAGAATGGATGATTTCCTTGATGGTCAAAGAAGAGTCAACAACTACACAGGAATAGGCTACACCGACAATGGAGAACCATCTAATCAATCAAATCAAAAGAATGTATATGCATCTCCAAGAACCAAGAAGTTGTCATGCAATCACTGTGGAAAACTAGGCCACACCTCAAACGTTTGAAGAAACAAAATGAAAGGTATTCCTCAATCACAATCTACTTTCATTGGTAATTGTTATAAATGTCATAGGCAAGGACACAAGGCATATGAATGTAGATCCAAGGTGACAAATCCAAAGAAGGAAACCTATATGGACAAGTACTGTCCTACTTGAAAAATGAATGGTCATACATATCAGGAATGCTGGAAAAATAATAAGAAGGCATGGACACCAAAAGAACTTGATAATGGCTACAAACCAACAAGAAAAGGTAACTCATATGTTTGGGACTAAAACACATGGGTAAATGGCACAGCATGTGGAAGGTATGGTCATATATTTTCTAACTGTATGAGAAAATGGACTTGAAAACCAAGAGGATGGTTCAATCCTAGAATGCCATGTTTACATTGTCATAAGGTTGGACATGTGATAAAAGATTGCAAAGACTGACTGACAGAAACAAGTACTTATCCCAATGGAAATACCATTGATGACATCAAGAAGATGAGGAAAAATATGTGGATAAAAGCCACAAACACTATGTGTGTGCTTGAATGTGACCTCTTAAATTAGGCACAAACCCAACATAGTCCTTACTCAATCATTGAATTTGCAAATATGAACATGAATTATCCATTTCACAAACTTGATTGAAGCGACCTATTGCCTCCTATTTAGTTGGGGATGTCGAATTTACTCTCAGAACGAGAGACAACAACCTTGACCATTGCTAAAATGGAGGATTTAAAGCATGAGAGATGAGAAAACTGTCATTAATCTAAGAATGAAAATGTCATTAATCTAAGAAAGAAAATGCCATTAATCTAGAGTGATATGCAGATTTAATTGAATTAAACTAGAACAATAATCATATTACACTAGCCATGAGAATGCAATTACACTAAATGAGATTTAAACTAAAATGCAACAAAAGCTATGAAATATGAAATAGGTGAG
>MU228123.1:1224371-1254262 GCA_018584345.1 Thuja plicata | reverse complement strand
TCCCATGAAGGGACATGTCTCTCCTAGCCTCATTCCTAATATAAATGAAAGAGAGATTGTTGCATTTGGAAAACACATACAAAATAGAGTGCTATTACATTTGCAGCTATCCTAAAACTTAACAACCATTGATGTCAAATTGATATGGTATGTGTGGGTACTTTCAAATTTGGCACAAATTTGGAGTAACCAATTAAAAAATTTCTCTAAGGCAAGGTGAGTACCCCTAAAAAACTTTTTGATGATGCTTACTTGAGTGCAAGTAAAATATGACCTGATGATTTATATGAGACATTGATTGGGAAGCATGTACAAAACCTATCATAGAGTAAATAAAATGAGTCACATCTTTCAAATATCATATTTGATGAGTTTTGAAGACGGTAGTTTAAAGGTGTTTACCTCAAATTTGCATTCTACACATTGCCTGATTATAGCAAATGACCTATTTTACATGCTTGTATCTTTGTCCTGATTAAGTTTCATGATATAAGGATTATTATAAGGTGTTGTAGGAATGAGAGAGAGACTCCATTTCCATTTTCAGATTCCTATGACTTCATATGATAAGTTTCCAAAGGCTATTTTGTTTGCAATTAATTCTGATTCTCAGAATGTGAAACTGCAGAATTATGAAGTTGCTGACTTTGAGGTCACACAAATCGCACCCGGTTGAATTGAATGGAAAATTGAATGTTCCCCCCTATTTTAGTCATGGAAATGTGTTACCATGAATATTCTAAGGCCATGATGAATCCGTTTGGGCAGTTTGTCAATCTGATTCCATTTGCAATTTCTAACAATTTAATGCAGATCAGTTGCACAGTTTAGTCGGAGGCCCTGTTTATGATGTTATATCTTGAATACCGTGATATTTCATATCAATAAAATGGTACACCTGCATTATAGACTGAATTTACTCCAATTTTTCAAGGTTTCAGGTCCTTAGGGTTTTGTGTGCATGCTTTCCCAAACTCTTTTCATTTGCAGAAATCGTTATTTCTCATATGCTCTTTTTCCGTAAGTTCCAAGTGGCTACCTTCAAGGGTTGGCCAAATGTGACTGGTTGATTGTCATGAGCCACCTTTCTAGATTTATTCTCTCCATATGACATATTCCCAATATCCAGAAGCTCAGGTCTTCAGGAGGTTGCTTGACTTGTTTTTAAAGTCAAAACCAGATGTATTTCATTGTTTTTTGATAGGGTAATTTGCAGAATTATTCTGAAGAGGTGACTTGGATGTTTAAAATCTTTTGACCTGTTTGGTTTTTTCAGGTGTCACTTTGTAATATGGAAGAATGTTAGACATGGAACATGTGTGTCCATCGCCACATTTTGGTTACTTGATTTCGTTAGTTTTTAAGGCCAGTTCCAGAGGCCAGTTGCCATTAATGAAATCAATGAGCAAGGTACTAAGGGAAAAGAAGGGGTCTGTGCAAGTCAAAGGAATTTTTGTTTTAAATTTTTTAAAAAAAACTTCAAATGCAAATTATGGAAGTTCAAACAAGGTGCATCATGGTGTTGCAAAATCTCAAGGAGATGTGATCAAATACAATGTAAAATGCGTAGGATACATATTTGGTGAAAAGGAATAAGCATTTGAAATGGATGCAAGTTAAAAAAAACATGTAAAATGTATGCAAACATGTAAGTACAGAAGCTAGCGCTAATGGAGGTAGAAGACCACACATGATTTGTTGGAGGCCCTGCGCTATGAAAGGAAGACTGTATGTGCAACATGCGTGAAGTAGGTGCAAATATAATTTCAAAAGCCACGCACAAAACATGCAAGTGTTAATGATTAAGAAAGCTGCGAGATACATGAAGGAGACTGCCCGATTGGAAGTGTTTTGCAGCACAACAAGGCATGTGGAGCTCTGCATAAGCTAGTGCAATACCATTGGAGACACCCATCAGAACATAACGTGTGCAAATGTTTTGACCCTCTATAAGGTTGTTTTGTAAATTTTAAGCAAAACGTTTCCAAGAATTAGGGCCTTACAAATTTTGTTGATATTTTCCATAGTATATTTGTACAAATTGTATTGTATCAGGAAGCCCTCAACAACATCGAATTTGGAAGGGTTGTGTATGGAGGAAGATAGCATTTAAAATTTTCAACCAAATAGCTATGGCATGGAGCTGTGTAATAAGTGAAATAAGCAAGCCCACACTATGTGAAAGAATGAGGCTAACCAAAGATTTTAAATCAAAAAAATTTCATAAACATTGTGAATCAAAAGGCTGCGCAGGCTTCAATGCATGTAAATTGTTTACGTGCCCCAAAGGAGATGGAAATGGACAATACAAACCTAGCATAGTAAACAAAGGGAGTTACAAAATTTTAATACAAATGCATTTACAGATGAAATTCTAGAGACCACGCACCACATGATGAAAGAGGGCATTCAAAAACTTGTAATGCAATTTGGCAGGGGTAAAACCAATTGAAAAAAACTTTAGAAATTTTCAGGAAGTTGCAAATTGGGAGGCATAAACACAAATGTCCAACATTTTTTCCAGTGTAGATTCTTTGAGTGAGGTGTAAATGACAAATCAACCACAAGAGCCTGCGTTAGGAAATGGAAACATAGACAAGCATGTAAGTTGTTTTAAAAGCCAAAGTGGTTGCGCAGGTTTTCATTGGAATGAAAATGATACCACAACCTTATCTGCCTCTTCCCTGTTTGTGCAAGCAACTGGGAGGTTATCAAAATAGAGATTAGGATCCACCAAAGGCTACACACTATTAATAAAAGGAACCTGCAAAAAAATGATATGGAAGAGAGGTAGCTTGTGCAGGTTATAAAGTAATAAATGCTGCATTTTTCTTTAAATAGTGGAGACATATTTAGAAAATTTCAAGCCAAGGAAAGTGGTAGATGTAAAACCAAGATGTTGTGCAGTATAGAGTGCAGGTTTGTGTTTAAATGTGCAAAACCTTTATCGCACATGCATTGGGAAACATCATTATAATGCATTTATATAGTAAAGTACCTACAATGTAATATGAAATAAGAGCTAGATGCTCTAGGTGAGCACAACATTTGGAGGACATAAGAAGGTTGCGCTAAGTGTATGTTTTTGGCGTGAAGTTGAGAAAGCTTTATTAAAATAAAAAAAACTTAGTCCTGCATTCACTTTGGGAGGGGACATATGAGTGTTTAAAATGAAGAGAAGAGAAGGAGGCTCTGGGCGTGCTCTAGCAGTTGCCTTGAAAACTGTGCCAGTGATGATGGAGGATGAAACACCAAATTTGTGTGGAGCCCATAGGGATGACATGGTGAGCATGTTGAGTAGAGAGGCATGATGAGTTGGCACACATTCCAAGGCAGATGAAATTGACAGCATGCACTAACCGTGAACAAAGATCTACGTCTGTCGCTATGCCTTGGATCTGAAAGATGTAGGGTATTTAACATTGATGGATCCAATGGGCTGACACTTTGCGGAGTCGACAACAGTGTGATCAAGGTGGCATCCAGGTGGTGATAAGGTGGCGGCCGCATAGTTGAGACATTTGAGATAGGCACAGATCCCAAGGTAGGATCGGATGGCAGGCGTGTTGGCGCTAACCAAAGATGCAAGATAGTTAGCCATTAAGGGAACACGAAAACATGACACATCGCACTTAGACAAGTGGTGGGCCATGAGGTGTCGGTGATTTAGTTGAAGAGGTGGACCTCCTGACCAATTAGGAGGTGCCATGTGGCACAATCTAGTGCAGTCTATGGGAAATAAAAGATTAAAGATTAATGCACAGGAAATATGCACGGGAGATAAAGGTGAAATATAAAGGAAATATTAATAGCCAGGAAATACTAATATCCTCCAAAGTGCAAGAGAAATAAAGTAAATAAAATGAAAAAATTTGAAAATATGCAGATGCACCGGATTAAGATATGCAAATATTAAAATGAAGGGATAGAATATATCAACATAATTCAATAGTCTAACTATTGAAAAAGACATGCAAATTTAAAATTAAAATTGAATGTGCATAGGAGGGAAGAGTTTATTGAATGATTTACTCGGCAAATCTTATCAAAAACAAAAAGTATCATATACCGTTGCAAAGGTCTCGAAATGAGGATTTTGTTTTTGCAGTCCATTTTGGTGTAGAATCAAATTGGTTTGAATAGAATGAAGAAATAATGACTCATATCAAAAATTTTTGAAGCAAGAGGATAGGTGGTGTTTCAAGAAAATATCTGGAGACATTTTGATGTAGAGGTCTGGTCCCCTAGTGAGTTAGATCCACTTCACTAGTCCGTGCTTGTACAAACCAAGTCCTCCTACCCCTATTGCTTGGGTATCCACACCAAATCCATAAACCTTCAAGTGAATAAAATTATACTCACCAACTCATCAATTTTGTGACCCCACAACCCCTCACTGAGTTGATCCTTGTTTCATGCTTCTCCTTATGGTGATGCACCCATATGCACCCAATGCACCCAAATGCACCTTACTTACAAAAAACCACTCCAACCTCTTCCCAAGAATTTGATTCCTTCAAACATGTAAATTATAGTCCTTTGACATCCCTTAGACCAACCAAATCAAACCCTTGATCCAATTCAACTCAAAACTCAAAACTGTCCTACTTGACCCTGCCCCTTACCAGTCCTTTCTGAACACCTTTTGGGGTTTTGTGAGAAACATATCCAAAGGACCTATAAAATTTATTCCATGATATTATTTCAAATTTTTGGGCAGCACTTTTCCCAAGAGGACAAACCTTAAATCCTACAAAAACTCCAAATCCTTGGGATTCCTCTCTAATGGTGAAGATGCCTAAATGAGTGACTTAATGAAGGAAGTGAAATTTAAAATTGGTCTTCTACCAAAAAAAATAAGGTTTCATTTAGGGGCTTTAAAATTAAGTCTAAATATCAAATTATAGCCTCTGATTCAAATCCCATCAAAACTTATGGGGCCTGCACTATTTTAGTTACTCCTCTTTGCAAGCCACATGGAGTTGTCTGATAGAGTTTTATGCATAACTATCTGTATCTACAACCATTCCATCCAAAAGAAATTTAAAATGAAATTATACTCTCATATCTCTCTTTTAAACTATTTCTTAATAATTTCCCATGGTTAAAATGAGAGATATGAGTTCTGCAAGTCGACAGCCCTAGTTTTATGCAAAAAAATGACTTGCAGTTGTCTGTCACTCGATTTCTCCCAAATTACTCCACTATAGAACCTTTGGTTGGATTAAAATTAAATATAAGAACATTCCTCAACTTCCTATGTAGTCATATTTTAAAAATCAATCCATACAGACTTGGGCATAAGTAAATAACAGTAAAAAATCATGAAAAATACAGTTTTTTCTCTTCAGTTTTGCAAAATTTCAATACATATCTCCTCAAAAAACTTTGAAAGGATTTTTGACATAATTTTATATGTTTTCCCACCATTTCCAACCATTTTGGGTGGTTTTGGATGTTTATTAACAACTTTTCAAATAAATGTTGTCATTTAACAACTTTTGTAACAATATTGTTGACAACATTTTGCAATTTTTTTCAAAACTTTACAAACTAAATCCTAGGGTCTACCCAAGGTGGATCTAACCTATTTTTATTTTAGCAACACCAATCCCACCTTCTCTATTATATTCAACCCATCCAATTTCCTATCAACCATAGTGAGCCATAGAATTTATAATCCATCCTAGGCCACTAGGTTTCACAATTTAGGATTTATTACAAAATTTAGGATCTCTTGATCCTTCTTGGCCCTTGGCCAACCAATCATATCTAAGAAAAATCATGGAGGCCTTCTTGAAACTTTCTTTGTATTTTTCCTTGTCAGGGGCTCATGCACCATACTCCCAAGGTGGATTGATCTCAATTACTCATGAGATAAGTTCTGCCAATGAAGTGCCATGCTTCTTCATCTCCGCCTCATCCATCCACATTGCCTCTTCTTCAGGGTGCCCAACCCACTTCACAAGGTATTGTTTATATTCATTGTTCCTGGTCTTCTTGATGACCTTAGTGTCAAGGATCCTGTCAAGTGTCTTGGGTGCATGAGGAGGTAAATCTGCAAGGTCTTGCTGCAACTCTTCAATATGAACCTTTGTACCTACACCATGATGAACTTTATATGGGGTTGGATCAAAATTATTTAGGAGATATACCTAGAGTATAAGGAAGTGCTATCTCATAGGAATTCATTCCATGCTTCTTCAAAATTGCACAAGGTCCCACTTTCTTCATGAGTAACTTTGTATGTTTTCCCTTTGGAAACCTCTCCTTCCTCAGATATACCCAAACCAAGTCACCAACCTGAAATTGTACATCTCTCCTCCTTTTATCTGCACTTTCTTTATACTTCTCTGAACTTCTTTGTAAAGTCATCCTTACTTGATCATGGATCTCCTTCATACTGTCAGCAAATTTCTCTCCATGAGAACTCACCTACCCATCCTTTGGAAGATCTCTCAACTACAATATACCCCTTAGATTCTTCCCATAGACAATCTGAAAAGGACTCCTTCCTGTACTTCTATTCATAGAATCATTGAACGCAAATTCATCTTGTGGGAGGATGTTGTTCCACTTCTCTCCATAGTGTTTTTTTAAACATCTCAATAGGTTTCCCAATGACCTATTGACAACTTCATTTTTCCCATCAGTTTAAGGATGATAGGCTGAACTAAAGTTCAAGTTTGTTCCCAACCTTTTCCATAAGGTTCGCCAATAATGTCTAATAAACTTCACATCCCTGTTAGACACAATAGTTTGAGGAAGTCCATGTATCCTCACTATTTCTTTGAAAAACAAATTTTCTACATAGGTTGCATAACTAGTACTTTTACATGGCATGAAATGTGCCATCTTGCTGAACCTATCTACTACACCAAAGATGCTATCAAAACCTTTTTGAGTCCTAGGTAGTCCCATTACAAAATCCATACTACAACTTTCCCATGGCCTTGTAGGTATGGGTAATGGTTGATACAAACCAACATTGGTGGAAGTGCCTTTGGCCTTTTGACAAATGGTGCATTATTCAACAAACTTCCTAACACCCCCCTGCATTTTAGGCCAAAAATAATGTCTTCTTACCTGTTCAAGAGTTTTATCCAGCCCAAAGTGCCCACTCATGCTTCCACAATGCTTCTCTTTCACTATGTTGTCTCTCATAGAGCACCTAGGAATGCATAGTTAATGTCCTTTAAACAACAAGCCATCTTGGATCAAGTAATCAACATATTCAACATGATGTGCTTCAGAAAAATCAGAACAAACCTTGTAAATCTCATGAAAATCCTCATCATTTTCATACATACCTTTCAAGGAGTCAATACCTATACTTTGCAATTTCACTTCTTGCACTGTCATGGCCCTCCTTCTCAAAGCATCAACCACTTTGTTAGAAACTCCTTTCTTGTGATTGATTGAAAAGTTTTATTCTTGGATTAATTCAACCCACTTCATGTGTTTGTGACTCAACTTCTCTTGGCTATTCAAAAAACTAAGTGCTTGGTTGTCAGTAAAAACAATAAACTCCTTTGGAAGGAGAAAGTGCATCCATTTCTTCAAGGATTGCACTAAATCATACATCTCTAGATCATAAGAGGAGCACTTCTTCTTAGCCTCATTCATCTTTTCACTAAAAAATGCAATGGGTCTCCCCTCTTGGCTCAAAATAGCCCCTATAGACACATTGGAAGCACCACATTCAATGACAAAAATCTTTTGAAAATATGGAAAATCCAGTATAGGCTACCTTGCTACCTTCTATTTCATACTTTGAAAAGCCTCCTTAGCCTCCTTGGTCCACACAAACTTGCATTTCTACCCCCCTTTATAGTCTCCAAGATTGGTGCACAAATCTAACTGAATCCCCTTATGAACTTCGTATAAAAAGAAGCCAAGCCATGGAAACTTCTAACCTCTGTCATATTCCTTGGAGAGGGACAATTCAAGATGATTTTCACCTTTTCCAAATCCATCTTTATGCTTCCACCTGAAACCACAAAACCAAGATATACCAATTCTTCTTGCATGAAGACACATTTATCCAAATTTATTAGGATCTTTTCCTCTTGCAATCTTTTAAGGACCAAATTCAAATGTTTTATATGCCCATCCTTAGTTTTACTGAAAATAAGGATGTCATATAATTATACAATCACAAAATTTCCAAGAAATGTCTTCAACACCTCATTCATGAGCCTCATGAATGTGCTAGGGGTGTTGGATAACCCAAAAGGCATTACTCTCCATTCATATAGCCCTTCATTAGTTTTTAAGGTTGTCTTCCATTCATCTCCAGCACTTATTCTGATTTGATGGTACCCACTCTTCAAGTCCACCTTTGAATAGTACCTTGCACCCACTAGATAGTCCAATAGGTATTCAATACTAGGCATAGGGAACCTATACCTAATAGTGATTCTATTAATGGCTCTAGAACCTGTACACAACCTCCAAGTCCCTTATTTATTAGGTGCTAATAGGGCAGGGACAACACATGGTCAAGTAAACTTTTGGTAATCAAACCCTTCTCCAAAATCTCTTGGATTTTCTTGGACATCTCTTCATTTTTTTGGGGTGTGAGTTTATATTCTTCTTTGTTTGGAAGTGTGGCTCCAGGGATTAGATCAATATAATGGCTAATCTCTCTAATTGGGGGGTAAGGTATTTGGTAACTCCTTGGTTACAATTACCTTATACATCTCTAGCAAATCTGCTACCTCCTTAGGACCTACTCTCCTAGGTTCCTCTTTTATCTTCAATACCCTCCCCTCTTCTTGATTTGGAAATATAATCAATGCATAACAAGGAGTATCTTTCTCCTTCAACACCTCTAAAAATTCTTTTTCTACTACAAACAAAAAATTGGAATCTTTTGTTCTTCACCATTATCAGGCATGGGTAGTAAAGTTACCTTATTACCTTGGTGTCTTATGGAGTATGTGTTCTTCCTCCCATCATGGTGTGCCTCCAAGTCATATTTCCATGGCCTCCCCAAGAGAAAATGGCATGCATCCATAGGTACTATGTCACAAACTACTTTATCCTTGTACTTCGCAATCTGAAACTCTATCCATGCTTTATCTTCAATGACTATATGCTTCCCTTTCATGAGCCATGACACCTTGTAGGGTGTGGGGTGTGTAATCCTCTTTAGTTTCAGCTTCTCAACTACTTCAAGAGACCCCAAATTATTAGTAGAACCAGAATTAATAACCACTCTACATACCTTGTTTCCAACTTTGCATGTAGTTTTGAAAAGTGTCTTTCTTTGGGGTGGCTCTGGTGCACTAGGTGCTTTGATCAAAGTCCTTCTCATCATGAGTAACTCTCCTTGTTCAGGTGCTGCAAAGGATTCATGTGGGTCTACACTGTGTGTGTCTTCATCCCTCACCAAATTTTCCCTCCTTTCACCTTGTATGTTCCCCTTTTCAGGACAGTTTGATGCTAAGTGCCCGGGTTGATGACATCTAAAGCATTTGATGGTGTCTGTTCCTCTTCCCCAAAATCTTCATCTATAGTTTGATCTCCTTTCCCTAAAGGATACCCTAGAGTTTCTTTCTCCTTGATTATGTTCATGGCTTGATTCTTGAAATTCCTTGGGACCTTTTCCTCTTCCACTAGACATGCCTCTGCCCCTGTTTCCAAAGTCTCTTTGTCCTCTCCCTCTACCACCTTATTCTTGTTTCCTCTTGAGTTTTTCCTCAACCTTCAATGCTAATTGATAACATTTATATACTATGGTAGGGATACTCAATCTGAGTTCATCTTGAATTGTAATCCTCAACCCCTGCATGTACCTTGCAAGCTTCTCACATTCAGGCTCTCTTATCTTGGATTTCATGACCAGCCTCTAGAACTCTTCAGTGTAACTTGAGACATCTAATTCTTTCTTCATCAAACTCATCCTCTTCTTATGAAGTTTAACTTCATAATCTTCAGGGACGTATGCCTCTTTGAGAAGGCTACCATCCTCTTCCAAGTAGTTATTTGTCTTTTCCCATTCTTCACCCTTTCATCTTGAGTGAGATTCCACCATGTGAGTGCAGGCCCTTTCAACTTTGACTTGTCAATATTTACCCTCTGGTTCTTAGGGATATCTTCACAATCAAAGAAACTTGTGAGAGAATCAACCCAATCCATTGCTACTTCTGGGTTCATCTTCCCATTATACATGGGAAGATCTAGTTTGGCATCCATTGTCCTTCTCTACATGGACTTAAAGGTCTTCAAAAGTAGTATCTAATTTGCAAGAACCTCTTCCTCTTCCTACTCAAGGGGCTCTTCCTCATTCCATTCCTCATTTACATCAGAGTCTCCACCACCCTTCTTATCAACCTTTACTTTGAGTCTTTCCAATTCTTTCCTCAAATCTTTGTTTTGTTCCATCTGCTCTCTCACAATCCTTGAAAGTTATACATTGGTGACCCTCGATGGGATCTATGAGTCTCCTTTATCTGAATACATGGTTCTCAATCCTTTTCCTAAGGATATTTCTTTCTCTGATACCACTTGACGCAGAGGTCTGGTCACCTAGTGAGTTAGATCCACTTCACTAGTCTGTGCTTATACAAATCAAGTCCTCCTACAACTATTGATTGGGTATCCACACCAAATATCTACACCTTCAAGTGATTCAAATTATACTCACCAACTCATCAATTTTTTGATCCCATAACCCCTCACTAATTTGACCCTTGTTTCATGCTTCTCCTTATGGTGATGCACCCAATGCACCCAAATGCACCTTCCTTACAATAAAACACTCCAACCTCATCCCAAGCCTTTTATTCGTTCAAACATGTCAATTATATTCCTTTTACACCCCTTAGACCAACCAAATCAAACCCTTGATCCAATTTAACTCAAGACTCAAAACCGTCCTACTTGACCCTGCCCCTTACCAGTCCTTTTTGAACACCTTTTGGGGTTTTGTGAGAAAAATCTCCAAAGGACCTATAAAACTGATTCCACAATATTATTTCAAATTTTGGGGCAACACTTTTCCCAAGAGGATAGACCTTTAATCCTACAAAAGCTCTAAATCCTTGGGATTCCTCTCTAATGGTGAAGAGGCCTAAACGAGTGACTTAATGAAGGAAGTGAAATTTAAAATTGGTCTTCTACAAAACCAAATATGGGGACATTTAGGGGCTTGAAAATGAAGTCTAAATCTCCAATTATAGCCTTTGATTCGAAGCCTGTCAAAAGTTATGGGGTCTGCACTATTTTAGTTACTCCTCTTTGCCAGCCACATGGAGTTGCCCGACTAGAGTTTTATGCATAAATCTCTGTATACGAAACCATTCAATCCAAAACCAATTGAAAATGAAAGTATACTCTCAAATGAGAGATATGAGTTCTGCAAGTCGACAACCCTAGTTTTATGCAAAAAAATGACCTGCAGTTGTCTGTCACTCATTTTCTCCCAAATTACTCCACTATAGAACATCTGGTTGGATGCAAATGAAATTTAAGAACATTCCTCAACTTCCTATACAGTCATATTTTGAAAATCAATCTGTACAGACTTGGGCATAAGTAAATAACAGTCAAAAATCATGAAAAATGCAGTTTTTTTCTCTTCAGTTTTGAAAATTTTCAATACAAATCTCCTCAAAAACCTTTGCAAGGATTTTTGACATAATTTTATATTCTATCCCACCATTTCCAACTGGTTTGGGTGGTTGTGAACATTTATTAACAGCTTTTCAAAGAAATGTTGTCATTTAGCAACTTTTGTAACAATATTGTTGACAACATTTTGCAATTTTTTTCAAAACTTTACAAACTGACTCCTTGGATCTAACCTATTTTGATTTTAACAACAATCCCACCTTCCCTAGTACATTCTACCCATCCAATGTCCTATCAACCATAGTGAGCCACAAAATTTATAATCCATCCTAGGCCACTAGGTTTCACAATTTATGACTTGATACAAAATTTAGGATTTCTTGATCCTTCTTGGCCCTTGGCCAACCAATCATATCTAAGAAAAATAATGCAGGCCTTCTTTCCACTTTCTTTGTCTTTTTCCTTGTCAAGGGCTCCTACACCACCTTTTTCTCTGGCTACTTATTCAGATTTCTTTCATTGTTAGAGGGTTCCAAATCCTCGTCTCCACAGAGGGTTGCAGAGTACTGGCTCCAGGAGTTTCCAGTTGTATTATGGTTCCATATGATGTAGTTTATGGATTGTATTAGTTTTTCTATCAGATAGAATATATGTTTTTATATCTTTTTCATACTGTTGAAGTCGTAAATGTTGTAGATCATATTGGTATAGAAGCAAGATTCATCATACTTAATACAATTTTTCTCAGATTCAAGTCTCTCCTCTGTGTTGATCATTTGGGTTATGAATTTTCTAATTCATTGCGTGGATTCATCTATGTATGTGTTATTAGTCCTTAGTTCTGATTTAAGATCAGATTAAATGAAGCTATGGATATGTCACAAGTTCATCTATTCTGCATAAGGATTTGTTATAAGTAGTATATGGTCTGATATCATTTGTATTCATGGCTTTGAGTCTTTGACAGTAGTTTGTTTTTGTATGCTGCTCCTAAACTAGAAGTATTGCCCAATGGACAAGGCACTAATCAAAAATCAATATATTCCTTGTTGATACATGACAAATCAGTCTTGGCTATGTTCTGCAAATTAAATATAAACTCTGAATATCTGAAGGTTTTATGTGGCTTGTGATGTTTTACTAATCTCATGCTCCAATTCAAGGTCAATGTTCAATGGGTGATTAGTCGGTTACCTAGTATCTCTCGACCATGTTGAGCCTTTGTGAGATCTTTGTTGATTGATGCCAAACAAAGTTAAAGGGTGTCCCCCTTGGTTTTGCAGAACCTAGAGCATAGAAGGATGGATCTGCATCCTTGTTAATTGGTCATTTTCATTCTATTTTAAACTACTTGGAGTTGGCTACTCTTAAAGATCTGTTACAAAGTGATAAGGTTGTTGTTCACTAATAACAGCGTAAAAAAGAACCAAAAAATGGCGACTCTATTGGGGATAGAGATGGAAAAATCTTACTGAACTTTTAAAGAATCTCTGGTGTTTCATTGATTATATTATTTGACCCATCTGAGTCACCAACAAAATGGCGACTCAACTGGGGACTTGAAGTAATTTGCAATAAATAATTTAGGTTTATCAAGTTGAACTAGACTCCTAGCTTGTTTGTTTATAGATCCAGTCATTTTCCGCCATATCCATTTGAAGATAAGAGTTATAAATGTTTGTAAATCTGAAAGTTCTTCATATCACAATTTTCATCCTAGTTGTTGTTGTTAAAATAAATTCTGAATGTCTTCGTTGTAAGAGAAACATGTCAAATCCTATTGACTTGTTGAAAGTATGCTATCTTTGTTTGAACCCCAACTTATCCTTGTTCTACAAATGTTTTATTCATTCTCATAGCAGTGAGTGGCGACTCTAAAATATCTCTGCACCAGTGTGCATTTAATAAATAAATTTTATGATTAGTGGGAGACACTTGCAGCAAGGATTTAGTAGATGCTCAAAAGATTTAGTGGTGGATCGACCAAATTAGAAAGGAATAAGGAGAATGACAGCAACAAAATAATTATCTAGGTAATCCTCATTTTCTTTGAGAAATAATCAAGAATTGTTTCCCTATCAAGTGATAGAAGCACTAGTTAAAAGTGAAGAGTATTAAAGCATTGTTCGCATACTACTTTGATTATTAGTTTCAGCTTTTATCTTTGGCGGTGGTATGCAACTGATTTTGAAAAGTTTGGTCAAGTTCTTTGTGGTCAAACTGAAGTTTTGGTGAAGGCATTTGGGAATGTATTTTGTTTATTTCCAGCCTTGTGTATGTTGAGAGTAACCACACCTAATAAGATGTATCAACAATATAGTAAACATGGTCTCAGGATTAAGTTGTATGCAGCCCTGAATTTCAAAGGCATTCTAGGTTACCCTAATCTTATTCCATCTAAAGTCAGAAAACAATTGCCTAAATTTAGTGGTATGAAAGAGGAATCGGCTGAGAAAAATTTGAATGAGTTCATTAATATGATATAGGATTTTGATGTTGTTGATGAGGATATCATTATGAAGTTGTTTGCACAATCTTTAATGGACGAGGAAAGAAAATGGTTCTCATTTTTATTACCACAATCTACCAGCTCATGGAAAGAATTGGAAGAAGCATTCAATGAACAATACAAAGAATGGGTTAGTGAATATGATTTGATTTCTGATTTCTTTGATACTCATATTGAAGATGAGGAGCTGGTATCTAATTTCAATCTCAGATTTATGAAGACATTGAAGAAAATTCTTGAGAAGTGTAGACCCCAAGATGCTATGGCTTTGGTTGTATACTTATGTGCATTTGATAAAAAAAATTAATTACAAACTGAGAGATAAAGAAACTCATAATTTATGTCAAGCATGTCAGATGGCGAGGGACATTGAAGGAATGATGAAGTTTGGTTTCATGAGATATCATAAATCTAAAAATACAATTTCTCATGGGACTGCATATGGGGCTGAATATAGAAGTGTAGAAGCTCCATGGAATTCTCATAATGTTGGTGAGTTTGCGTCCCCAAATGACACATAGATAACTAGTACAAATTAGATTCAGAATGCAGACTTCAACCAGCAATATAAAGTTTTTGCTGACTCTTCTTCACATATTCAGTTTCAAGTTGAGACAAAGGTAAATGAGCATGTGAGAGTTGAGATGGTTTTAGCAGTAGATGTTCAAAGGAAGCCTTCTTATGATGATCATGTAAGTGATAAATATGATGAATATGCTCTAGATATTGATTCAGATAATTATCAACATGCTGCTCCAATTATGGATTGGTCTTATGTATTTCCTAGCAATGTTGGTTATGTTTCCCATGAGGCTAATGTGGAGCCAAGAAGTTGTATAATGGGCTCGGAAGGAATGGATAAGCCTCAACATGTGTTTACTCTAGCTCTATGTGTCCCAAATGCTATCTATGAAGAACTGATTGATGTGTGTATGCATGAAACTAATCTTGCAAATAATTATGTATGTGATGTTTCAACACAAGAGCTTCTTCACACAGTTGGTGATGTTCCTTTTCAGCATTACCATCAGCAAGGCATGCTTAATCCAATGTGTAAATCTAAAAATATTGAATTCCTAAGTGATCATAGCAGCCTTGCAAGTTTTGTTGAAACCAATGAGGATTTTCCTTTTGAAAGTCATGTTTATAGTGGCTCATCTTCTCAAACTCCTAGGGTTGAATGTGGTTCAAATTTTGAAGATGATGATTCAGAATTTTCTCTCATGGATGAGGATGAATGTTATATTGAAAGTGATTGTGGATATAACCAAGTTCTTAATCCACTCTTTGATGAAGAAGTGGGTATGGACTAGCTAATGCTTTGTTGTTCAGATTTTGAGAAGGGTTTCCATGTGGTTTCTAATCCTTTGTATGAGGACATAGTTGAAAATGCAGCTGATTTGAATGATATATCAGATTATGAAAAAAATAACTATGGGAACCAAGATGAAATGTCTGATTCAATATCCTTCTTTAATGATCAATCTTCTTCTAGTGTTTATTTTGAAGATTCTTGTAGCTTGGAAATGAATGAAGTTTCTTCTTATGAACCAAGTATGAAATCATAGATTACAATTCAAATTCATTCCCCTGAATGTTGATGTAGTATGTATGGGGTTGAGTGAAAATATTTTCTTGAATTTCCAAGCACTCTCTGAGGTAAATCATCATTATGTTGCTTATGTGGTTGAGTTTGAGTGTTTTAAATTTCCAATGCAACCGATTGAGTATTTACTTGAGCATGGAAAGGAGATTGAAAGCAAAAAATATCATGTTGCATATGAATGTTCGCCATGTAGTGAATAAAAAGGATATTTTCAGATTATGGATTTTTTCAGCCAATGCATGTTTTTGTTATGCCACAAGATGATAGTTGTAGTGACAGTGAAAAGTGTGATAGTGGCATGAATTGTGCAAAAAAAAATTAGAATGGTTGGTTTCTTGGAAAGAAGTTTTATAAAATGATCATATTGATGAATGATGAAAATAAAACATTTGATAGGGGTAAGTGATGATTTCAGTTTGATGGTTTTTAGCCATTTGTAAAAAAATGTACATATTGTATAGCCGCTTTGCTTTTAGTTGTGTGTGGTTTATTTTCAATAAGGAACCCAGTTTTGGGAGGTCAGGAGAAGAAGTCTAATTGTTTTGGAGTGGTCTACTTCACCAAGAGATTTTGAATTCTCTAAATGCCCACAAGGGGCATGCATCCCTAGATAGAGCCACTGTTGGTACTCTCAAATTTGGCACAAATTTGGAGTGACCAATTAAAAATTTTCTCTAAGGCAAGGTCAATAGTAAATTTTGGCCATATTTTCGATGCGATTTCATCGATTTTTTTATTCACGTTGGTTGACCAAATGACCACTATTTCCGTCAGAGTTTTTCATCAAAAGTTTCCATGTTTGTTATTTTCATCGTAAAACTAACAACTTAAAGGTCGAAAAAAAGGGCTGTAATAGAGATGATTGTCTGCGCCTTCCACACTAATCCTTTTTCATTTGTGGTTGAAGTTGTGACTACTACACGACAAAAATCCTATATAAATGATGAATCAATCCACAAAAGGACGTCGCAATAGTGACAAAAGTTCGTCGATCAGTTCATCATTTATATAGGATTCTCGTCGACTGTCACTGTAAAGAAAGTCGCAAAATTGACTCTACATTTTTTTTATAAAAAAATTTGCCTTTTTAGCTCAAAGGTTTCTAGTCAAAAATATAGGTTTTATATTTGAAAGGGTCTAATTTAGGCTTTTACATTTGTTAGGGTCTAATCAGTGGTAGGGAGAATGCTGGAAAAGGTTGTAGAATCGGGCTTTACACTTCTCAATTACATTTTCTTAGAACTCTCTCAAATCTAGTTTTACAAAAAATTGTGATATCTTGATCAATACTTGATGAAATCGAATGATTCCAAAGACAAAATTTCAAGGATTTGGGCCTCTATAACATCCAATAGGTGTCAGATCAAAATTCCAACATATTTAACCACAAACAAATGCCCGCAATCAAACTATTTTTATTGGGACAACAACATGGAAAATGTAATAGTTTCACTCTTTATTGATACTAGACTTAGATATTAGACCAAATCCATCTTTTGGGATGTTTTTCAACATATTTAAACTTATTATCAACTAAAAAAACTAACACCAACCCTTTCCAATTTACTATGAACTACTTTTGGTTGTTGAAACATGTTTAAGAGCATGTTGTCATCTTGACAATTTTTGACAACTTTGAGTTTTCTTGTACCAAAGATCTAATTTATCATTCCTATTACATGAGTATGGTCACTAAGAGCTTATGAGACAAAAAAAATGAAAAAAACTCCTATTCTACATTCAAATGGATCTATTGGCTTAGTCATGAAGTTCATTATTTGGGATTTCCCTTTGTTGCTTTGTAATTTTTTTTCCTTAGTTGCTCTTTATTTTTTCCCTGAGATGCTCTATAGTATTTTCTCCTGCTCTTCTATGTATTCTCCCTCCTACAACACTTTGTATGTCTCCTCTTATGAATTTCTTTATGCTCCTCTTTATCTTTCATGACTTCTCTCCTCTATATATTTTCCCTCACCATTGTGATCCTATTTCTGACAGTTGCAACTCGCATTTGCATCCTAAAAGTTTTTAGTAATCATATAAAGGCCTATTAGAAATCATCCTACATAGACCCAGAGAAATATATTAAATACATTCCATGTCATTAATACAAAAACTCATATAGTATCCCTTTTGTAATTTCCCCTTCTAGAATTTTCCTTAAATTGTACCCTACAACACAATTTCAATAACTAGGTTTAGAGACGTGGCTTACTGAGTAGGATATTTCATGCATTGTACTTTGAAGATGAGTCCTACAATCAACAAGTAAGGAAACAAGTGTACATGTATACATACATAAAGTGATTGTTAGCATGATATAATTTATCTTAAGCCTTATGAATTGATAAAGAGATATACAAACCCTAACCTAGAGATCTTAAGCATAATAGAGCTCATTAACAGGAAGGCCTTTACAAAGTTGATGGCCAAATTTGGAATGCTAGATGGAATTACAAGCTAGTTGAGGTTATAATGTAACATGAAGATTACACTTCAGGAGTAGCCATTAACATATTAATAAGTGTTTAGTAGTGATATACTAATCTAAAGGTTGTTGATGACAATGGAACTGTGTTTTGCATAAAGTGCAAAGATGGATTTGTTTTGGAGGTAGAGAAGCTCATTACTAGAGCTCTGGATCAGTTTAGATTGAGCTTCACTTGGTTTTGAGAATAGTTTAATAATCTCTACTTAACAAGGCCAACCACGTGAAGGTGGAAGCTCATTTGGCCCCACCCCCCTAACATCACTCTAAATTACCCATTAACATCTAACATTCATTCATTCATTCATCCATTTATTAAATATAACATTCAATAATTATAATCACATAACATTCAATAACACCTAAAATTAATTAACAATTGGTTACACATTCAATGTACACAAGAAAGGTTACACCATTTCAATTTAAAATTTTAACTTGTATTAAAAATTACATAATTGATGTTCAATAGCAAATGAATACCTCCATTACTGTGATGCACATCACTTTCATCTTCTATTCCCGCATTTCCTTGACTCGAGGAAGACAGACCTGACAAATACATATTAGGTGGTTCGTGCAGTCCATCAAATGACAGATATAGTTGGTAAGGAGCAAGATATTTTGCTAAATGAGGGTAATGTTGATGTAATCTATAGGGTGTATTGAATTATACCTACCGATCCATGTCACTATGTAGGATCCTCGTAAAAAGGGTTAAATTTCCTGCATATGTGAATCATTTATCTCAAGTTAGCCAACAATTATGTGATACCTATGCTAAAAATTACATAGAAGACAACATGAACAATATGCATTCATCATAATCATTGTATATTATTTTAATTCCTTACCTTTACTTTATGTTTGCTATGCAAGATTCTCAACAAAAAGGGTGATGATGTCTGTAGTCAATTGCCTATTTCCACAAAGGGTTACAATCACACAAAATATATGCATGTAATCAACACCAACAATTGAGCATAATAAGCAATAAATTAATTATGAAAATATATAAGTCAAATAAATTTGTATGACTAGATCAATATTACCATCATCACCATGACCATCATTTTCATCATCATCCTCAACATGATCATCATCATCATCATCATCATCATCATCACCACCATGATCATCGTCATCATCATCGTCATCGTCATCATCATCACCATCATCATCATTACCATTATCATCAGGATCACCACCACCACCACCACCACCACCATCATCATCATCATCATCATCATCATCTTCTTGTTCATCATCTTCAGTTTCTTCTTCTTCCATCATGTTATACTCTATTGGCCTTCCTCATGGATCATGTCTAACAACAAATGACCAACCTGATTTTTGTGGAACCTCTATGTAAAACACTTTCTCACATTGGATTGGAAGAATGTAGGGATCATCTCCAACTGACTCAAATGACCTTGTATTAATCATTGTAAATCCATTATCATGCTGAATAATTGTTCTATCAGGATCATTTTGATTCAGTCATAGCCTATACCATTTGACGATGAATAGAACTAATTTGAAGGATTCAAATTCACACTCAACTATATCATCCAAAATATCATAGTATCATTTTGCAGATTCTTGAGGATGCATGTCATTTCTAGATGAAATATTAGTGACATCGAAGACTGCAGTTATCCTAGAATTACAAGTTTTCTTTGTGTCATCCAACTTTTTTATATGAAATTTATGGCCATGGTAGTACATAGCTTTGTGGTGCTTGACCTGAAATTTTTCAAACATGTGAAAATCATTTGCATCATGAGTTGATATTAAACATATGGGTCATGATTAATAAATTTATACATACCTATCTACCTCTTAAACCATTTGCTAGATCAATTACCATTGGCGTAACATTAGAATCTCCATTACGATGAGATTTTTTAACCAATGAAGAAACACCTCGCAATGTTAATGAGTGACCATTTTGTTGACATAGTTCAATCCATATCGTCATCCAATCAAGATTGTTCACAATATACAAATGCAGTGCATCCCACTCTCGACCAACTATATAAAAATAATACCACTTACAAAAAACTTCAATTGAAGATTTATAAGAATTAATTAACTACAATAACATCTTATAATTACCTTTCACTTTCCTCAATCTACCTTTCCCCATCAAGTACCCCCCTTTGAATTCGTTAATGGAATTAGGGTCCCAAATGCGATCTACATGCATCTTTGCTGCAAACTTAGGAAGATATTCACTAATGTACACCATGGTCTGGTATACTATATATCCCTCCACCATAGAACCCTCAGGATGTGCTCTTTGTCGAACCAAACCCTTCAAAATTTTTAGGTGTCTCTCAACCATTCACATTGACCTAGTTTGTACAGGTCCACACAATTCAATCTCCTCAACTTGATGTATGAGGTAGTGTTCTTGTGCATTGAAAAAAGTAGAAGGTAATCACTTTCGCATTTCACACATAAGATGAAATTTTTTTCTCTTCCAATATTGTATATCTTCTTTTTGATTTCTTTCGATGACAACCACCTAGATGCAATTCAACATGCAAAACATAAAATTGAGACATTACAAAAAATATACAATAAATTACTGAAAAAGTAAAACAAGTCACAAATATAATATTTATACAACAAATATAACAAATAACACTTCTAACCTCATGTATGTTCCAAGATCACATATAACTTGTTTGACACTGTTGTCGAAGTGGTGTGGGAGAGATAGAGGTAGAACGTACTGCGATAATTATAAAATGATCATTTCAATATTTTAGAGAATAATACAATGAAAAATACATGTAGTATACAAATATATAGAGAATACAAAATAACATGAATTATCTTAATAAAGGTATGTCAATCATGTGTTTTCATCCCTGGCCCAAATTCACTTTTGTTTGATATGAGATTGTTTATGTTCACAGCAAACCTTGTGGGAAATCAAATTTTTTGTATGACTTGTTTTATATCATTGCTTTGTTGCTCTGATAATAACAAAGGAAGGGCACTTATATCAATATGGTCTCCATTGTTATTTGATCGAATGACATTTTCAATGCATGGTTAGAATCTTCAATGTCACTACAAATTTTGACAATTTTTTCTTTATCACGCCTTCCATCCAATACTTTCCATAATGTCAATGTTACATTCTTTCCAATATGCATAACATCAAACAAATGCATGATTGGGAGGTTCTCATAGTATGACAACCTGCTAAATTATCTAGGATAACTTTTAGTCCTTTTGGAAGTTGGTCATTGATGCCTTGACGACCTTCACGAGCATCAATTACCTCATCAGTAAACAAAAGACAATATCAAAATATAAATTTCAAACAAAAACCATCAGATTGAATGATATTACCTCATCAATTTATTCTATTGTATTCCAATTTCCATAGGCAAGGTGTGATTCTTTGTGGTTTTGATGCAGTCTCTTCTTTCCCTTTGAAAAGATGTTTTTTGGTAATTCAATACTTATGATTTCTATGGAGAAAGTTCCTATACTCATCGAACACCTACTTTCCTAAAATTTTTGAATGACAAGATTTCATCTTTAGACCACAAAGTGGACATGCAAATTTTCCCTTTGTCTGAAGACCTACATTACAATTATCATGTGCAAACTTAGACATACAACAAAGATGTGTTAGCACTATAACATACCAAAAAAGAGGTGTTAACAAGAGAACATACCAGAAAAATGTGTTAGCCCAGGGGCATCATGTATTGTCCATAAAAGCATTGCATGGAATTGAAATTGTCTTTTTCCTATTGGTCTAGACATGTCATACATAGCGACCCTATTCCATAAAGTCAACAACTCGTTGATAAGAGGCTCAATATATACATTCATATCTTTAACTCGGTACTTACCTGGTTGAATGAACAAAAACATTAAATAATTATTATCATTTTGATGCGGTATTTATGAATAAATTTAGATGACTATTGAATAAAAAAATACATGGAACAATCATTTCCAACATTATGTGCTCCCTCTTTATGGACATCGAAGGAGGAATGTTATGGTTGATAACAAAAATAAGCCACACCAAGTAAACAGATTTCATCTCTTCAAATGGATTGACACCATCCACTGCCAATGAAAGCTTGAGATTACAAGGTTCTTCTTTAAAGTGTGGCTAAGTTTCCTCTATGTCCTTAAATGCAGAACCATCCATAGGCATTCGCATAATGTCATCTCAACTTCTATTGCATGCATGGTAATCCATAAATTTTTCCAAGGTAGTGCACCTGAATAATCATTGCAGACGTGGAATAATGGGAATATACTAGAGAAACTTGCGAGGCACCTTTTTTGTTATTTGATATCTACTAATATGATAGTCAGGGAATTGTGTTGCAAATTCATGTTGTTTATGATATATAATATGCTCATTGGGACATACATGTATTGTTTGATACTCCATCCCAATATCTTTCCTAATGGCAGATAGTTCCCGGTATGAGCGAGGTAGAATGTTTGATGGTGGTAACAAACACTCACCTATCAACCTATGGAAAAAGATATAATTAGCATACATGATTCACCCTCTGTTAACAATAAGGAAATTAGGACTAAAATAGGTGAAAAAGATGACATATATGACATACCTTAACATTCAAGGCATTGCTACGTTGGGTAAACCATTCAAAACCTTGAAGTTCACCAAAAAAAATACAATGAAAAAAAGAGATGTTTGGAAGCCTTCGTATAGGGGCTCACATGACTTCTCAAGTATAGGTAAATCAAGGCCATCTTCATCATCGTGATGAGCTACGCTAGTACTATCATCTTCAATCATATTCTCTGGCACATGATCAGCTGCAACAATACCATCATCTTCAATTGTGTTCTTTGTCGCAGAATCATCTTCTTCCATGGAATCATTATCTTCTTGGATATTCACACCTTCATGTTCCTCCACTTGGAAATTCACATTCTCTGGATTGTTATGGTCCATAACATGTAACCCAGGGTGGTTAACCTATATCAAAATGATGACACTAAATTAACCATGACCATGATCTCATCATCAATTGATTTCTTATGTATATAAATTGCTAAAACAATATATTGAAATACTTACCAATGGACAAAAATCGTGCCCCCCTTCAATGTGACCATGCTCTCTACAATGTTTCTCAGCTATTTTGACTAGAAGTCTTCGATTCTTTAAGCCCTTGTGAATTTTTACAGGGACAATAACATTTTCCATCACCTTTTCTTTTAAAATTATCCTACAATCTAGCAATTGTCTCCTTATTCTTTTCTAGGTTCATATTTTCAGACATGGTCTTTCTTCACAGGAAAATATTCGAGCTATAATTATACCAAAAACTTATCTCCCATACTCTGAATTAAGATATTAACATTGTAATCCATCAAATATAAACATAGTACCACTAGTACTATCTTGTATAAAAGCAAGCGTAAATCCATTAAATATATTTTGACTGCAAAGCATTGTACATTTAATCTAATCATGAATCATATTTGATAGGAATGTTATTCATATTTGACAAGAATGCTAAGAAAATAAAATAAAAATATAAAATATAAAATATCCACTTTGACATATTTTATTTGAGAGGAATGCTAAGAAAATAAAATATAAAATATCCACTTCAACATATTTTATCACAATAGTAGCTTGACATATTTTATCACAATAGTACAATCCACCTCAATTAAATCTCCAACTTCCTTTTTGTGTTGTGATAACAACACCATCTTATTTGGCAAGGAAAAAAAATCTTCTTTATAGCTCCCCCTAAGCCAACACATTCTAAACTAGTTTTCAAAGAGAATTTCTATGCCAGAGCTAGGTGTAACTGCAATGTTTGATGTATCTTCTTCTTCTTTCTTCTTCCATATTTTTTTCGTTTCCTATCTTAGAACTTCTATGTCAATATTTTTCATAGGATCATTCATTCTTGCAGATGTAACATGATGATAATTTCTGCTTCTACAATATTTGACAATGTGTCCATTTTGATTACAACAAAAACATTTGATGTTCCTCTATCCTGAATTCTTTGTAGCCACTATAGATATGCACTAATCAAATTTGTGTCAAACCATTGCATAGTCGACAACATCCATAAAATGTTGACAATATCCATAAAATGGTTTGTTTCTTCCATTAACTTGACTTATGTCGTACCATATACTATGTACACTCTATAAGAACCATGTCACATAAGACACAAATAACAAATGACCAGCATGTTACACAGATAATAGAAATTCAATGTACACTCCAAGCCAAACCCAAACAACTTAATTAATTAAAATCCATTATAAATTTCAAAGAAAACCCATGAAATTAGCACAAATGTCATATAATTAGCATGTAGAAGACTAGATATCATTGAATTGTGATACATTATCTCAATAAATTCCTACAAAATCCATACACAAACCATTATGCATTAATTAGCACATTGTAAGATCTTCATGCACACTAGCCATGATACAATTGGTTAAAATAAGAGAGTCAGTATCACTCAGCCATGTCACATGAACAAGACTATAACCAATTCCACTTAATCACATTACAAAAGCAGACTATGTCACATAATGACTTAACACACACGCAGGCACATATTATGTGTGTCCTATTGTAATTTATCACAATGCACAAGAACAATAATCACTCCATAGTAGTTGAATTTAAATTAGCTATACATATATTGCATAAATGCAACTCTGCACTATAAGAGCCTTCAATCAAATTCTATACAATCATTCGTATTGTACATCGATCATTATTTTCTACTGAAGGAGTTCGTGTTGTACATCGATCATTATGCATTGCAATTCATTAATGACCAAGGTAAGTTAAGTCAAAAGCACGTGAAGTGGGTTGAATTTCTACAAAGTTATTCTTTTATTTTGAATCATAGAAGAGGCAAATCAAATAGATTTGTGGATGCACCAAGTAAAAGGTGTTTATTTCTAAATGAAATGAGAGTGAACATTACTGGTTTTGATTGTATGGGAGAGTTTTATAAAGAGGATGCAGATTTTAAAGATGCTTGGGCAACGTGTAAGAGTTCAATTGAGAATTGTAGAGCCCAATGGTTGGAGTATTTCATACAAGAGAAATTTTTTTTCAAAGGGAAGAGGTTGTCTATGTTGGAAATATTAACATTGATGTCAAGGGCATACAAGAGATTGTTAAAATATTGTCATTGATGTCAAAGTTAAAAACCTGAGATGCAATAGAAAGACATAGTATGAAAAAATTGAATGATATATATGAGAAGTAAAACATTTACTTCATTGGGAATTGATATATACGTACCATGATTCCATTATAGTAGTCATTGAAAATCATTGGAGGTCATAAATGAAGATACATATCTTAGCTCTCTAGATTCATGAAAAATCACTAATAACAACCAGCAATTAAAAGCATCATGTGTATATTGAAACTACAATTTATGAGAAACAGAGACAGTAAGAAGTATAAGCAACGATTCATTGCATATGCATCAACCGAAAATAGTGGCATAAAGGGTGATTTATCATACAACAAGTAGTCACATCAAATAGCGAATGACTTATGGAACACCATATGAAGTATAAAGACATCGCTGGGGATAACAGTGACAACAACACTAATCAGCTAGCACATCAAAAATGATTAAAGGAAAATCACAAAAGTATATATGCATAGGAGATAATAATGGAAATCATTATAGATACAGAAAAGGTAGATAATACGAAGGATGACCATTGACTCTATGATTGTTAACACCTTCCAACATTCAGATGGGCCATAGAAATATCATTGAATAAAGACCATTGGCAATTATACCTATGGAGATCGTAAAGATACGTGAATGAATTATTAATATTTCATAAAGTTTAAGTAAAAAAAATAAATATAATTATAAGAATCAGTGGTGAGTAGTTATAGTATAAGTGTGAAGAAGTGATATATATGAAAGAGAAGAGTAAATAAAGGAATATATATATGTATTCTGATTTATTCTTTCATGACAATGCACAGAAGGTTGAGATGAGTTATTTAAAATTTGTGAAACATGTGACAGTACATATGCTATATAGTAAGCTACACTAAATAATGAGAGTGGCCTATAGTTTGGTAGAGTAAAATGATCACATGGCAAGGCACAAATTCGCTGGCCTAAATCAAATGCATTAAAGTCCACCTAAGAAAGCTAAAAAGTAGAAACAATGACATTGAGAAGGTATCATTGGTCTTCAAGCAGTCTTGTCAATGTGAGTGATGGCACACAGATAATTTCTAGTAGTTTTAGCACTCTTCGGAACAAACCACACAAAGATGATTATAATGGGCATTGAGTCATTGTATAAGGAAGACAACAATGAGAGTTTTCATTGCATAAAGGTCATTGTATAGGATAAGGTTATTTTGGTTCCTCAATTGAATACAATTTATTTCAATGAAATTCAAGCTAGTAAGATTATAATCAGTAATGAATGCTTGTTGAGGATGGTTATTATTAGGATTTTGGACTAGTTGGGATGGTATTTGAGGTTGATTAACTTGTTCATTGGTTATAATTGTACCAGTTAACGATGGTTGAGATTGTACCCAAGGAAATTTAGCTCCTTGATTTTTCCATGGTTGATACTATGATGGATTATGTTTCTAATATAGTTTATTTAGTTGCCACAATTATTGATTCTATTGAGGTGCAGTCCACTCTAGTGATCCCGAAGGTACTCCCCATGGTATCTAATATGATTGAATTAGAATTATAGTAGTTCATTTATTAGGCCAGGGATTTTGAGCCCAATTGTTTCAATATTCAAATTGTCCTTGATAGGAATTATATCCTAATTTTTTTTCTCTTCCCTATATAGTTGATATCATCTTCTTCTACCAAAGGATATTTGTTTAGATGGTGATATTTTTTTTTTAGAAGACTACATGTGATTGTGATATATTTTTTCTCACATATCTCACACAAATAAACTTGATTTAAATGGAACTCTCTCAATACATGTATCTCCCAACACTTGGGACAGTAAATAGCCAATGGTTCTATGGTTCTCCTATCATATTCACTATTAATATGTAGAAGGGTGTCTATTATTCAGGTTATCTAACTCCTCTATAACCTTTGAAACATCAGAAGAAAACCCTCTATTTCTCGTAGAACCCTTAGTTCCAACCTTGGTGCTAGATTAGTTTTTACAAATCCCTACAATATCCTCAAAACTAATTTTATTTTTATCACCTCTCCTAATTAAGTTCAAGGCCTCTATCAATGCATCATAAATTCCTCTTAAAAATATAGCTCAATTGATATCAATGTATAACCCATTGGCACACCTCCTATGAACAAATAGGAACCTATTAGCATAATATCTTGCGTTCATCTTCCATTTGTTTTATATAAAATAGTTTTTTTTTAATCTCTCACCTAGCAATATTTTTTTTTTTTAAAGCAAAAGTGGATTATCCACCATATTTTATTAATAATAACCTGATTCAATAACTCCCCCATGGAAGAATCAGTAAGAAACCCCGGGATCATTGTCATATACATGTATATGTTCTATGGTATCGATTTACAAGATCAATTACATAATGGACCCACTAGGGATTTTGATTTTGTACAAAATTTTCTACATGCCGGAACATATACCGGGACTTATGGATTCTATTCCATGCACTATTCAACCCCACTTTTCAAATAACCATTTATAGGTCAATGTTGTATTGAACTTACATTTGAGATATCATTTTATATCTATTTACAAAACTTAAAATTTTTTTTTTATAGAAAGTGTTTAAACTTTCAAGTTTTATTCGATCATGTCCTCCACACCCAAACCAATAGTCGGGTACTCCGAAGCACGTGGGGACCAACCTGTGGGTGTAGCATCTACATTCTCCCTTTTCTCTGCTGCAGCCAAGTGTGAAGTTTCCACCACGGAGTCTACATCTTGTGGCCAACCGGAGGTGTCATCCGCACTTTGGTTATTGGGCGCCATTTGCTCAACTCCCTGTGTACCTTGTTCGTCATTTTCCAATTCACAGTCTAGCTCTGAGGGGTGTGCATTGAGGTCCGGAACCACATCCAACATTGTCGAATGCCCCTGATGGGTTGGCTTTGGTTGAGCTTGTGCTTCTGTTCGTGCTCAGGGGGCATTTGGAAATTCAAAGAGGTCTAATAACGCATTCACTTTGTTCTTGATTATGTCCACCATGTAAAACCCTAGCCTTCGATTCATATTGCGGAGGGTGTTTTCTGCATACCTTACATCCTGCCGCTCCAAATACCTTTTTATGTTGACATATAATAGCATGTAGTCATGGTTAGTGAGTAATTCCTGGTGTGAGAATAATCCACCAACTAATGCCAGTCCCTTCCATAGATCATAATTCTGTAACGCCTGCAACAGTTCATTTCTTTGCAAGTAATTTGGGTTGATAACTTTCTTAGCCAACGATATGAGCAATGGCACTGATTGTATGAGGTCTAATGCATTAGAAAGGAAAATAGAAACTAATTGCGCTGGGAAAAAGAAATGACAAATATGCTCTTCTAGCATTTCTTCTCCAATGACTACGCGGATGGCAGACTGAATCCTTGTTGAATGACATACGAACATAGTGGCAAATGTTTCCTCATCTATGTTCGCAGGTAGAACCTCTTCAATCCCCACGGCTTGAATCCAAACTCTATAGTTTCTTGGTAGCATGTCATGGTGGTATCTGCCACATGTCTTGCACTTCAAAATCTGCCCTAATCTTGCCTCCATTTTTGCTAATTGAGTTAAAACAAATGGTAGTTGTGAGGGCTGAATGGGGGTATAAATATTATTCTGTGTGTATATCCCTCATTCGTGTCATTCCTTTTCATGACTGTCAAATCCTATTTATTTGAGGGATGAGGTAATATGATCCCCTGCCGTGTTTTAGATATTGAGGTGATCCCCTATAAATCTTGGCCATGTACTTTCTCCCAATACATAATCGATTCGCACATGTGAACAAGCTGTTGAAAGTTCATAGATGGGAGAGTTGGTAGCATGTCTTCTGTGTCTGTTTATTTCTACATTTATGTTCATCTAATAGCACATCTTGTCACACGTCTGTGGTATTAATCCACATATTATTATATGTTGTGTCATTGAACCCACGTGCCATTTCCCTTGATTATAACTTTTAGTTTGCCAATATTGCATTCCTTTGTGGCCCACGAGTTTGTCCATGTTTCCATATGAATTGTTATTACACTGATTGTGGTGTCAATATCATACTTCACAGCTTGAGGTTAGGTTTCACATTCTGTTAGTTGACCCGCCTTGTTTTAACCACTATTTTCACTCTTCACCCTATGTCGATCTGTCCTTGTTATATATTTCATACAACTTGACATCCTGATTTATGATTTTTTCATGATTCAAAGAGATTGCCTCATACCCTTCACATCCTTTATTTTCTAGATGGTCTACTAGTTGATTACCTTCCCGTAGGGTATGTGAAATTTGCACTTCATGGAATGAGTCTATTAATTTCCATATTTGTTGTAGAATGTATGTGAGTTTCCAATTGTGGGAAACTCGATTTAGACATGCTATGATTATGACTTGTGAATCTCCTTCTATTTGAATCTTTTGGTATCCTCCCTTTTTGGCCAATATTAACCCTTCAAAAAGTGCTCGCGCCTCAGCCATATTATTTGTTCCAA